>PYUH01003997.1:181884-309272 GCA_016808085.1 Suaeda aralocaspica
GGAATTGAGGTGGATAAGGCAAAAATACAGGTAATTGAGCAACTGCCACCTCCAGTAAATGTAAAAGGGGTAAGAAGTTTCTTGGGTCATGCTGGTTTTTATCGCAGGTTTATTAAGGATTTCTCTAAAATTGCGAAACCACTAACCCAATTACTGCTAAAAGATGCTGAATTTAAATTCACTGATGAGTGTCTTGAGTCCTTTAATATGATCAAAAATGCACTAATTTTTGCACCCATTATACAGTCCCCTGATTGGAATTTACCTTTCGAAATAATGTGTGATGCTAGTGATTTTGCAGTTGGTGCGGTTTTAGGTCAAAGGAAAGATAAAGTCTTGCACGCTATTTATTATGCTAGTAAGACTTTAGATGAAGCTCAGGTTAATTATGCCACCACGGAAAAGGAGCTGCTTGCTATAGTTTATGCCTTAGATAAATTTCGTGCTTATCTTGTAGGTTCGAAAGTTATTGTTTATACTGACCATGCAGCTCTTAAATATCTACTTGGGAAGAAGGAAGCCAAACCGAGGCTTATTCGGTGGATTTTGCTGCTTCAAGAGTTTGACCTCGAAATTCGTGATAAGAAGGGAGCAGAGAATGTGGTAGCTGACCACTTATCGAGAATACGGTATGATGATGGGGAGATCTCTACCCCCATTGACGATTCTTTCCCTGATGAACATCTGTTTGCTGTTTGTGTGCATTCCCCTTGGTTTGCTGATTTCGCTAATTATGTTGTAGGAGGTGTTTTACCTTCCGATTTGACTTATCAGCAGAAAAAGAAATTTTTGCACGATGTTAAACGATACTTTTGGGATGATCCTAACTTGTTTCGTGAGTGTGCAGATGGTTTATACAGGAAATGTGTTCCGGAATGGGAGGTATATGGTGTCCTTCACCATTGCCATTCATCACCCTATGGAGGTCATGCTGGACCCTCCAAGACGATGTTCAAGGTCTTAGAATCAGGTTTCTACTGGCCCACGATCTTACAGGACGCGAGAGCCTTTATCATGTCTTGTGATTCGTGCCAACGAACAGGTAACATCTCACAAAGGCACGAAATGCCGCAAACAGGTATATTGGAAGTTGAAATTTTTGATGTTTCGGGTATTGACTATATGGGACCCTTCCCATCTTCTAATGGAAACCGTTATATTCTAGTTGCTGTGGATTATGTTTCTAAATGGGTGGAAGCTCTTGCTACCCCCCATTGTGATTCTAATACGGTTTTGCGGTTGTTTAAGCAGGTTATTTTTCCTAGGTTCGGAGTCCCTAGAGCTGTCATCAGTGATGGGGGGAAGCATTTCCACGAGAAAAGGTTAGATAAGCTGCTGAAAAAGTACGGTGTTTACCATAGAACAGGACTAGCATATCACCCATAGACAAGCGGCCAAGTTGAGCTTTCCAATCGCGAGATCAAGTCTATCCTCGAGAACACAGTTGCAAAATCGATAAAAGATTGGACTAACAAGCTCCATGATGCTCTATGGGCGTATAGGACGGCTTTCAAAGCCCCAATTGGCACTTCACCGTTTCGGTTAGTTTATGGTAAAGCATGTCACCTTCCGGTTGAGTTAGAATATAAAGCATACTGGGCAGTAAAGGAATTGAATATGGATGCCAAGCTGGCGGGAGAAAAGCGACTTCTTCAACTAAATGAGCTCGATGAATTCCGTTTAGCTGCATATGATAGTGCAAAAATATATAAAGAAAAGACTAAGAGGTGGCATGACAAAAGAATCAGGAGAAGGGAATTTCAAGTTGGTGATAGGGTACTCTTATTTAATTCCCGTCTCAGATTGTTTCCTGGAAAACTGAAGGCCAGGTGGAGCGGTCCGTTTTCGGTTACTATGGTGAGCAAATTCGGGTTCGTTGAAGTCCAAAATGATAAAGGTGAAAAGTTCAAGGTCAACGGACAACGATTGAAGCTCTATTATGAAGGTGATGCAGTTGGATTAGTAGAAGAGGTGCAATTCTACAATCCCGATTCACACTGACCACTCCGAAGCCACGGTCAAGCTAATGACCCTAAACAAGCACTTCTCGGGAGGCAACCCGGGCTTTCTATCCCTCCTTAACTCTTTTTGTGTGTTTTTGTGTGTTTTAGTTTATTTTCGTAATTTTTAGTTAGCTGTGTTTTTGTGTTTTTGCGTGCTTTTAAGTGTAGTTGAGTAACTAGAGGTTTTCGGTTGCATTCCGTAGCTAAAAATCTAAGTGAGGGTCGAGGTAAGTAACAAGAAATTTTTAGAGGAAGGAAAAAAAAGCATGAGTCGAGTAAATTTGGGGCAGATGCGGGCGCATAAGCATTTTATGCGGGCGCATCTGACACCCAGAAGGCCACAAAATTTTTAAAAAAAAGTAAGATGCGCCCGCATAAGGAACTTATGCGGCCGCATCCTACCCCCAGAACCCCATGAACTTTAACTGCAGGGGTCGATGCGGGCGCATAAGTAATTTATGCGGGCGCATCAGACCCCCAGTAGCCCCATACCTCTGAAATTTGAATTTGATGCGGGCGCATAATACCCTTATGCGGGCGCATCAAGGCCCGAATTGCATCAGTTTTTTTTTATTTTATTTTTTTTACTTCCTTTTATTCTTTTTATCTCCTTTCTCTCACTCCTCACCTCACATCATCTTCTTCTTCAAACCTTCAACCTCCATTAAAACCTAACCTCTAAAAACTTCTTTCTCTCTTATCTCACTCAATACTTCACCAAATCAACTCAAATTTTAACACAAGCATCCTCTCATCTCCCTCAACAAAACCCCTCAATCAATTTTCGAAAAATTTTTCAATTCGGGGCTATTAGGGGCGCGCGAAATTCTGCAATTTTGGGGCGTTTTTTTTTTTTGATTAATTTCGGACTAGTTGGGCGTCTTTCTACTTTGCTTTCAATTCATCTTCAACTATTAAGGTATAAATCTAACTTTAAGCAAGTTTTAACAAGTTTTCTTGAATTTTCATGGCGTTCACACTATAGGGTTCGTAGTTACAAGTTTATAATACAATTTTTCTTGTGTTTTACNATTTTTCTTGTGTTTTATGCTTGTGTGATGTTGATAATTGCTTGTTTAAGTGTTATTAACTTTCAATTTCAAGTTTATGACTTAGTAAAATTCATGCCCTATTTTACAATTGTGAACAATGCTTTAGGTTCTTGAGTCGATAATATTATAGTTTTGACTTGCCAAATTTTAGACTTAATTTGTGTTGATAATGCCATGGAAGCTTGATTTTTTTTTCCTTCCCTCTAGTATAATTGTTACTTGGTAAAACATGATGTTTTGAATTAGTAGTTGAGGTTTCAAATGCGGGTAATAGTTGCATTTTTGGTTTCATGAGATTTGTGTTCTATTGAACTTATGTTGAAAACTTTGGAAACGTGTGGAAATCTTGGTTTTATGTTGAAAAAAACATTGGTTTTGGTGATTGTTGTTAGCCTCACGGCTTTTGGCTATATCGATAAAATAGACGGGTCATGCCGAAATTTCTACTCAAATTATCTAATTGAAAGTTGTGTCATTGCATGAGCTTGTTTTATTATGTGCTTTGTCCTGATTTTTCCTATGGTTCTAATGCATTCATTTTCAATTTTCAGGAACCATGAGCTCTCAAAGAACCTCAAGGAAATCACAGAGGACCGAGTCTTCTACCTCGGCTTCCAGGGGCAAACAACCCGCAGGCTCTAGTTCGGGAGACCCCGCACCACCAAACCGCCGCCAACAACAAGCCCGGTTCGAGAGACTGCAAAAGCGGCCCATCCGCTCTGCCAGATTCTTTGACCGCAGCACCTGCGATGAAATGGGGATCACTGACCAAGTGGTCCAGATGGCGGATAACATTGGTTGGGGTGCATGGCTTGGAGTCACCATGCCAGGACCTGATGGCGAACCAATGGCCCCACCCATATACCGGGAACTCACTCTGGAGTTCCTTTCCATCTTCCACTTCAGGGTTATTGTGCGGAACCCCAGTAACCCAACAGCTAGAACAGGGGTGGTCAGTTTCACCATCTTTGGCACCCATTATGAGCTTACCCTTCAGCAGTTCAACGAACACTTCTTCTGGGACCCACACAACCTAGTTTCTGTAGCTCTCGAGCACGGCTGGTCCAACTACGATGAAGCCTCCTGGTGGCTCCGTATCACTGACGGTACCACCCCCTATGCCTCATCCACCAGTAAGACCTCGGAGGTTCAACATGCAGCCCTCCGATACTTCCTCCGGTTCATTACCTATTGCCTATTTTCCCGAGGAGAGTTGGGGCAAGTCTATCCTGATGAGCTCAGACTCCTGTGGTTAGCTACTGAGGGATCCCATTTACGAGGCCGAGACTACAACTACGGGTTTTTCCTCGCCCGTAGATTTGCTGAGATAGCCGAGGGTGCCACAAACACGGGGGTTATTTACTATGGAGGCATGATTACCTGGTTGGCCTACCAGTTAGGCCATCAAGAAAACTTTGAAGGGTTGCACCCCATTGAAGAAAACCCACTGATGGACATCCCCTCCTTGCGAACTGCCGGGTTCTGCAGAACATACACTAGAGGCCGGCACGAACGCTTGGTATGGAATGTCCAAGAATTATCCTGGTGTTACCTTCCTAACGCCTTCACCTCCACCTACTACCTGGACCACCCCGAAGGCGTAAACCCCTGGAGGATTCCCCCAGACCCCATCCCACTAGCTGAGAGGACGGATGCCGAGAAGAGGGCCCTTAGAATGGCCCAAGTAATGCAGCAGGCGTGGGGTGTCCCAGGGCGCCTTTGATATGACCCCTCTGATGAACTGCCTGGACGAAATGCACGCCTACAACACTCAGCGGTTCGATCAGATTGATCAGCGGTTCGAGCAATACGGACATCGGTTTGATAGATTAGATGATAGTGTCCGCGGTCTCCGAACTGATGTGGATCACCTGCAGCGGGTCCAATGGAGAGAGCACATGCATCATGTTGACCAGGGCCACGTGCAACCATTCCCCAACCACCCTAACTGGCCACCCCAGTATGACCCCAACGTGGACCCTACCTCCTACCCTCTCCACCACTACTACTCCCAGTTTCCACCCTATGGCGGGCCCGGGCAGCAGTAGGCGTCCTGCAGCCCCTATTCCCTTCCCCATTTTTATTGATTATGTATCCCGGGACGGGACAGTGTTTGGCTTGGGGGGTAATTAGTTACTCTTGTTTAGGTTGTAATCAGTTGTAAACAAATTGTTTTTTTTTATTCTCTTTTATTTTTCTTTTTGGACTTGGTTTTGTTTCTTTTTCCCCTGCAGATATGACAATCGGAGCAGGACTAGGACCTCTGATATTGAATTTACGAATTTTGATTGATTTACATTGGGTTAGATGTTCCTAAACTCCGTTCTCCTTTTGCTTGTACCCGTATGTTTTGGAATTAGCTGTTTAGCCTTAGGTTCTCTTTTTTTGCTTTCTAGTGTAGTTTTTACTGCTTTCGTAGGACCGTTACATGGTTTGTACCGTCCCTTAAGGCCGGGAGTTTACATGTAACCAAAAAAAAATGTACTGCTTTCCTAGTTTAATGTAGTCAGCTGTTAAAAGAGAATTCTTATTGTGATTGGCTAGCTGCTCGTCCCGGTTTTTTCGTTGATTTGACTTTTCATGTACCCATTTACTTAAATTTTTCTGAAACATCATGATTCTTGTATTTGGATGACTTTACTTATGTGATTTGACGGGCATGACTTAGTCTTAATTTGCTAGCTTTCCTTGAAATTGTCAACTCTGTCTAACCTTGCTTGGGTCTTGGACTTGAACTGTGTTAGCGGGAGGATTTGAGTTTTTTTTGATCTTATAGGCTACATTAAATTGTATCCTTTTCATGTGTGCTTAGTTCCTGGTGCATTTATGATCTTGAGTTTGCCTTTGGACTTTAGTAACTTTTAATTGAAGTTTTGTTGCATGTTGCGCATGATAAGAGGCATTCAATTGTTTTTAGAGCCTTCAGATACATTTATTAGGATTTTCATGCTGAACAATTTTTCCCCTTGATCCCGTGTTTTCTCAAGCCTATATCCCTCACAAAATTAACCGCGTTACAACCCTTTTTAGCCTTGGTATTTGATAACATATTGTATGCCCAAGCTTGGCTTGGGGGAGTCATGTTTGTGGTTGTTTGGTTGTTGATTGTTGTGAGGTGTGTGGAGATTAGGTGAAATTGAGAAATTTGATGTGAGGAGGTTCTATAAGTTTCACATTAAGGCTCTGCGTACCAATGACTGGAATTGTGTTTTAAAACACATTTGTTGGTTTCTAAATGTGATTCGGAGTCCGGTTATGTACGTGTGATAGTTTGGCCTTATGGCTAGCTATTAAGAGTCGTGAAACTAAAATGAAATGAAAAAAAAAGTAATGAAAAAAAATTGAAAAAAAAAAAAAGAAAAACAAGTTAATTGAGTAGATGAATGAAAAGCTTGAATTTTTTTATATTTGTACTTGAATGAAAATAAGGTGTGAAGTGAATGAAAATGAAAAGTTTGGTTTGATTCGTTTGGAATTGGATGATGGGAGACGTTGATGTTATTGTATGATGTGTTGGTGAGTCTCTGATGTTTTATATGCGTATACCCCGCATTTTTAGCCACATTATCCCAAATTTATCCTACCCTTCACCCTAGCCTTACGTTACAAGCTTATAAAGTCCTCTTTGATCTTCATGTGCATGCTTTGGTTGATTGTGGAAGAGTCTTTTGGCAAGGTCGTAGAGTATTAATTGCATTTCGAGTCGACTTTAGGATTGAGTGTATACCTTTAAACACTTGCATGAGGTGTGAGATGTGGATTTGGGCTCCTCAAAACTTGCATTTAAACACTTTATTGCATATGCATTCCATTTTCTTATGGTTGGGTGGTGAGGGTGAGCTACATTGTTAGATGCTCAATTGT
Organism: Suaeda aralocaspica; assembly: GCA_016808085.1. NCBI lineage: Eukaryota > Viridiplantae > Streptophyta > Magnoliopsida > Caryophyllales > Amaranthaceae > Suaeda > Suaeda aralocaspica. The sequence continues at coordinate 188,804 of PYUH01003997.1, forward strand.
GTGGAGTGACAACCCGTGAGCTATTCTAGTCATCGATTCATTAAACTTGCTTGGTTGGCTTTGTTTGACTTTTGCTTAGGAATGTGTAGCATTTGACTTGCTTTGATCTTAGTAAACTCGGAAGGATCCTTGAGTTGTGATGCATATGTTTTTATGGGGTGAAAGTCATTTCGTTATCTTTGCTCGGGACGAGCAAAGGCTTGGCTTGGGGGAATTTGATATGTGCGGTTTTTATAGCGTTTTTCCCCTTGTTTCGGGTCAATTTTATGCCTAGTAGTTGATATTCTGGCTCTATTTTAGTTCATTCGATGTTCTTTAGCTAATTTGAAGTGTCTCGCTAAGTTTGATTGATTTCCGGCAATTTTAGAGCTTTTTAGTTTGATTTTTATCATCCGCGGTTGTTATGCTCGGTTTTGGTATGTTTTGTAATTTCAGGAACGGAAACCGAGGCTCGGAACGAAGCCGGAAAGCTTGGACGGGATAAGAATGAAGATGCATGGAAATGCGTGCCAAGAAGTATGAAAACAAGTCTTAAAGAACTCATGAAGAAATAAGAAGAAAAGAAAAGAAAATAGCTTCTAAGGTATCTGTGCCGGCGCACAAATTCCCTATGCGCCCGCATTTAAGGAGGATTTCAGCTTTGGAGGCGTTCTGGGAGGTTGATGCGGGCGCATGAATCTCCTATACGCCCGCATCAGCCGAATTTCCGTAATTTTATTTCTATTTTATTTTCTTCGTAGTTAGGCTTTGTAAGCCCAACTTTGGGTACATTAGGCACGACTTTCTAGGCAAAAAGAGCTTATGCTTTTCATAATTTAGAATTACTCTCTTAGGTTTTAGAATTAAGCACTTTTCTCTCTCAAATTAATTTAGGGATATTAGGGTTCTGTTAACAACATTAATTTTCAATTCAATTCAAGTCTTCGATTCGTTCTTCAATTTGGTAATCCTTCTGTTTTTGTTCTTTATTTTAGTTTAATTTATGCTTTTTAGTTTCCTTAGTCTAGTTAATTTAGTTATTTGTTCATGTTAATTAGTTTAATTGTTAATTACTTCATGAATTCAATTAGGAATTTTACAATTGTTCTTGCTTTAAATTTCATAATTATGAGTGAGTAGTCTAATTTCTAGGGTTAGGGAAATCTTGATTAATTAATGGACTAATTAAATTAGGTTGTTTCAATTCCACAATTAGTAGTCAAATTCCTATTATTGGTTTCTTTGTTTACAATTGAATTGTGCGTAGATTTAGTTGTAATTCTGGTAATTGTTGAATTTGATGCCGAGAGGTAAAAATACCACAATAAGACCACTGAGTAATAGGCGGAATTAGTCTAGGCATGAGCGAGAGCCGCTAGATGAGTTTCGAGGGAGTCTAGATTCGAGAGAATTAGTGAGCCCTAATTTGACGATAATTGTGAGATTGAACGACCTTTGTTAGTGAATCCATTAGTTGTTCTTGGTGACCCGAATGACCCTAGGCTTAATTTATTGGTTTAATTCTCCGTCATTTCCCGTAATTGCTTAGTAGTTAATTAGTAGTCAGTTAGTTAGTCAACTTTTCTCAACCAAGGCCCTTTACACGGTTTAAGCTTTTTAGAACTAATAGGGTTCAATTGCTTCCCTGAGGATTCGATCCTTACTTCCCTAGCTACATTAGTTAGTGTTGTTTGGTTTACTTTTGATAGGTGTGCGATAGCCTCATCATCTACCATAAGAATAAAGTGAGGCATAAACAGCTGAGCGAATGGAACATGAATCGAGGATATGCCCAGAATGAGAGAGAACATCTTTTGTCCATTCCAAATACCCTTCAATGAAAATTTCTTCTCCAGGAACCTTAAGACTACTAGATGATCCCCATTGTGTTGAACCAGAAATTATTCGACGCCCAAGTAAAGGAAATTGAGTGATGGGTTCATTGTAGTCCCGGAGGGTACTAGAGAGGATATGAGCAGTAGATGACTGGTTATGTTCGCTTGACACTGGCTTCGACATGTCACTCAAAAAATTCTTTCGTTGAATTGATGACTTGACACCGTTTGGGCGACGTAGTGATTTCTCAATGGCAATATAGGTGCCTGTTGAAACATCATCATTCACTTGATTGACTATAGAAAGGAAGTGGTGCTCCACATCCTTGAATTGATCCTTCTTTTTGAATTCTTTGAAAATTACCATCCTACAAAAAAAGAAGGAAGTTAAATGATGACACAAGGAGTGTTGGAGTTGAACGTGTTAAAGAAAAAATAATAATAATATAAAAAGAAGAAGGTGTTAGTCTGGTTCAGTGTTGCTGACAAGTCTTTGACTCTTCAAAAAAAAGGGGCAACCATCATTAGAATGTCAGACACACTGGCGTAGCCTAGTTGGGTCTGACACCCCTGACAATGTTCACTGTCACCAATGACTCGTCACGATAGTCCTTGATCATCCTTTAATTCTTCAAAATAAAATCATCATTAGAATGACAGAAACACTGGTGTAGCCTAGTTGGGTCTGACATCCCTGACAATCCGTCATGATAACTCTCACCCACTACGGTGCCTGACCTGCAAAGACATACAGATACATACACACACAAAGAACAACAATACAAAATATAGGGTGTTAAAATAAAGATGAAGGTGAGCTAATACCTGAAGTCAAAGTAGCCTACGATAACCAAGTTCTTCTCTCCAAATTGATGAAATACTAAATAAATAATTACTTAGTAAAATTGAGGAAACCAAAATTACTCTAATATGCCACATTCAATTCTTTGCATGAGAAAAAACAACATAATCATTAAGTAATGATGACAACAAACTCCTAGGAAACTTATTATTTGCATGGGTACCATGTAAGTGCAAGTTGCGAAAGGTCCTGCAAGTACACTATGCATCATACATGTCTTATTTAAAGAAAGCATTAACTTATCATAGTCCAACTCATGTATAAGTGTAAATCATGACTCCAATCACAAATTAAGAGTGAGACATATCCAATATGGAAGCATATAATCAAGTGATCTCACGATCATTGAAAAAAAGTGACGGAAGAATTGCATGCGCATTAAGACGATCAAGGTATATGCATGTGCTTATTTGAAGAAGAAACAAAACAGCAAAGCTACTAGGTTATTAATCCACATATGCTATGTTCGATGTTCGGCATTATTAACTACAGAGTATGATCAATCCATGCAATCAAGCTACAAAGTCAAGCCAAATATGTGTAGTGAACCTAGTGAAACATGCGCGTGATTAAGAGCAATGAAGGGGATCATTGTGACCTTATGGGTTTATTAAGTGGACAACCAAATTAGTGAGGGGGCATCAGACTTCTACCTGATGGTTTAAAGTCATATACATGGAGTTGAAGTAGAGCATTATTCAGATATACTACGGAGTACATAATACATGCTACATTAAGTATCATAACTTTTAAGATGGTGATACTTCGTATAATGAAGAGTAAAGGGGTGATTCTTTGAATTATTAGACCCACTAACATGCCATTAGTCAATAAAATATTTGTTAAGTTCTTAGTTATTGCCAATTTGGTATGAGTGTAGCCTGCAGAAGGATTTTGACTTCAGATACGAAAACGAGCATGGTAGATCACCAATTAGTCATCAACGATGGACAATGTCGCCAACTTTGTATCTAAATTACCTATCTCGACTAAGGTAGATGTACGGAAAATTTTCGATTTCGGCGTCGAAATTGAAACAAAGGGCGTGAAAGTACTACCAAACAAATAAGAATAATCCTCATACGCATCAATCAATGGCGTTAAACTTCATCCTTGTTGACATTGCTACTGCCTAAAGATCATATTTTGGTATAGTATATTTCATTTAGTCCAAATACAACATCATCTAAGTTTTTTTTTAGAGAAAAGTTTTGGTCATACATAATGGTTAAGGATGATATAGTGCCCAATATCTCCATTAAGGCGACGATGTTAAAATAGAGCATCATATAGGTTTATTACTTAAATAATTAACAAGAAAATTATGTTCATACACAATAACAGAGGTTTATAATTAGTATTGAACTGATGTGGGACGTGAGCCTTCAAGAAGAAAATATTGCGGTAGAGTGTCAACTAATATCAATGATAGACAGTAAAACAAGCTATCAACTTAGAGTATTTACCTCATCTAAGGAAGAGAGTAGGAACAAATTTTCGTATTCGTCACGGTTCGGGACAAAAGCGAGGTATTTATAAAGACTTCAATCGAAGGGAATGTCTTACTTCTGTCATCGTCAAGAGTAAAAAAAGAAAGAGGCATTATACGAAGAGGTTAGTGCTAAATCAGTAAGGATCAAAGTAGCTAATTAAGCTTTAATTAAATTCCTTATCAAACCCCAAAAAAAAAAAAGGGAAAGAAAGAGATCAAAAGCATACCTTACGTACTCGCAAAGACCAGAAGTGCATGATGACTATGCTATAGGATTGTTTAAATAGGTTGTCTGGGGTGTTTAGTTGATGGATGAACTTGCTGACTAGATTTGCATTTGCATGGGATAAAGTCTTATCATCTTATGTAATGTATCTTAAAAAAATAAAGGAGATCAAATTATGTCGATTTAGGAGATATACGGATGAATATATCTTCTTGGATTGATTTTGGGTTGACAAAGATTATATCCTTCAACTCTAACTTGACAAACTTTTTTTTTAAAGTATGACTTATAAGTCAAACGATCCACTCACAAATGAAGACTTCAAGTCATGCATATGACTAGCTTGCGATCAAAACACTTCAAATTGTGTACGTGAGGTAGTCTTAATAAAAATCGAAATCCGACTTCCAGATCAAGTGAGTCAACACCTAGTCACGAGCAAACACTTCAGTATGTGTACGTGATGTAGATTAAAAAAAGGACTTCCAAGTTAAACATGTCGAGACCCTGTCACGAATAAACACTTAAAATCGTGTACGTGACACAGTCTCGAGGGGACAATTGTCGACACCGAAAATTTATTGAAGTGCCAAAATTAAAATAAATTAGTTATTTGAGTTAAATATAATAAGTATTTGCTCAATTTTAATTAATTTAGCCCTTTAAATTAAATATCCAAATTAATTAAATAAATTGGGTCATAATTAAATTATTTGGGCCGATTATATTATTAGTCCAAATAAAATGTCTACTAGGTCAAATGAGACTACAAGACTTCCAAGTCATCAAAAAAGTCCAAGCCCACATCTCCAGGTCCAAGGTAAAAGTCAAATTCTCCTATAAATACTCATCAACCTCAAAGAGAAAAAGAGGAGAATTTCATTGGGAAAAAAGTCAATCATGTTATGGAAAATTATTATGTCTATCCATTATCCCCATGTGTAACTACTCCTTTGTAATCCCCATACTATTTACTCTTCTCTAGTAACATCTTGTGTTATTGCACCTTTTCTTGTAACTTCCTTGTGTCTTAACTCCTATATAACTCTCAAGACATTATGGTGCCTCTTCAATATTCTTGGAGAAGTTACTAGCATAGATATGATCAAGTGTTAAATATGTAACGTTGTCTCATGAAATAGTGTGATAATGAGATTATATATTATCTACTATTTTCCTTCTTTTATTGTTCATTTTCTCTATTTTATAACACGTTATCAGAACAAATCTCTAGTAAGGACTAATGAGCTATTAGGTTGCATCGATCAATTTATGTGTACATTGCATTTGAGGTACGTATATGATTTATTGATTTATTAAATTATAATGTTTTGAATGTTTTTGTTAGACTGAAAATATATGGACAAAATTTAATTTTCCAATTAACTAAATGTATGTCAAATTGCAAATAATTTGCTTATTACTTTATCCTTGCTATGTGTATTAGTGTATGCGGTCGATTACTACTAATGACCAATTGATTATTCTGTATATATGAGCATATCATGCATGCATAAGTGTATTCCAATTGATTATTGGTAATTGTATAATCATATGACTATCTCATGTCTTATGTCTTATGTTCTATTTATCTCTTCTGAAGCTATGATGAAGTACGCACAATATGATCAATAAAATATCATTTGATAAGCTATGATAAAATATCACGGTATGAAATATGGATCATATTATACAATTTATATATCATGTTATTATTTGCCAATTGTACACTATTGTAAAAGCATTTGTTGATCATATTCATCTCATGTCTTATCATGTGAATTTTAAATTTTTGCTATTGATAAGTTATTATTGGGAATTAAATTATAGTTTAATCTTCAACTAACACATTATTTTGTGAATTATATATGGCTTCTTAAGGTATGTGATTTATGTGTGGTAGTATCGTATGTTGTCACTTTATGGATTATGTTCATGAATAATGATATGATACAAATTTCATTTATTTATTTATTTTTCCTACAAAATTGAATTACTAATTTTAGAAGCCCTTGATTGGTATGTGGTGTTTTTCCTCAATCTCTTTATTATCATTAGCTTCTTTTAATCCTTCTTCCTTTTTCCAACATTCATAATCTATTTTACTGACATAGTTGAGATTGTTACTCCATAATTTATTATTTTGGATGTGAGTAATTAAGTACGTGAATTGTGGAAGTAAGGATTGTAAGGTTGATTGTATGATTCAGTGTTTTGTGAGACAAATTTATGATAGTAATAATCGTGTCGTGAAGGTTGATTGTATTATTTTTCATCTTAGTTTTCTATAATTAATTAGAACGGTATAGTCATTCCCAAAAGTGATTGAAAAATTGTCTCTTGAAAATCGAGGATAACAAAAAAAAAAGTTTGATGATGATAGGTTATTGATTATAATTCATGTAAGATTCATAGGTATTGCAAACATGAATACATATAAAATTAAGTTTGAGGAAGAAATAACATTATGGGTTAATAAATCAAGAATGACATTGTGAGAAACTCAATTGAAAATAGGAAAATATATCCATTATGCCCATACCGTTGAGGATTTTCAATATAAAATTGAATATTAGAGCAAGAGAAAAAAAATTAGAGTTTTGTAAGAATAATTTACTTTATACATGTCATTGCCAAAATAAATTATTGCTTAAAATGTATATGACAATTAAAGGTTGTTGGATTAATTCCATGCCCCCTTACGCAAGGATTAGGGGGAGATAGTATTATTATTCCATAAATTATAAAATAGATTGATGGTCAATTTGGTACATATAATGATTTATTTAAAGGTGGCCACTTAATAATTTAATATATAGAATGATACCATCCTGAAGATGAATATGAATGAATGTCATAAAATTAATGTCCTAGAAGGACAACGTGAGTTGCTAATGAACATAGAGCACAATTGAAGCAATAATTGAATAGTATAGAAAGTCAGCTAAAATTTTAGAAGAATATTTTTATGTTTAGTAAAATTGATATGGACCAAGATTATACAAAATACTCCAAAAGAGTGTAAAATGTCCAACACGAATAACATGTATCATGATAATCAATGCTCCGATAGAGATGATTATTAGATAAATTATTAATTAGTCTTGTCATGTATAGGACAAGAACACATATTAGTGCTCTTATATCACATCATATTAATATTCATGGCCATACATGAAGTATGTATAATAAAGTGATCACTAGTATTTGATAACTTACCAAAACTTAGAAAAGTGATTGGATGAGATGATTAAATTAGGCCATCCGGGTTTTATAATTACCCGTTATGGAAACCTGAAGTTTCAATTGATATGAAATAATGTGTTGATGCTCTCTCATGATAAATATGTGAAATGAATTGAATGACAAGAAATAACTTTAAAATTAACTATATTTTTGGATTGTGAATTTTTGATATTTTGTTTTGAAGAAAATTTGAAGAAGATATTAAGTTAATTTTGAAAACAACTTTGGATGTAGATATATAATGGGTGACAATAAAACAACCAAACTAGCTTATATGTTGTTCAATATTATGTGATTAAAAGATCACCAAATGGTACTGGTGTAATAGAATTTTGACCAAGTAAAAAATCACTATCGAAATTATTGGCGATCTAGAAGATCACCATTGAATAAAGTTACATGCATGCAAATTATCTATATTTATATTACAATCCTTTTGATTGGGGCTATTTAATGTCACCACACAAGAAATAACCAAAGAAGAAAGACAACTGCACAATACATATCTCTCCATTGTTACTAATCTCCAGAAGAGAAAAAAATTATGACGGGTTAATAGATACATGTCCGATTTACATCATAAGTTAGAGAAGAAATAATTTTCATTTAAATTGTTCTTCAAAAGAGACAAATAGGTTGTTGAATATAACTCTTCTAAATGATGAAATTTGTTGAAAACTCTTCTATTGGTTGAAATACTTTTGCACATTAAATTATATACTAAGTTGGTTAAGAATTTGATGCCCTGATATTCGAAAAATTTTACCAACTTAGGGGGAGACGAATTAGGATAAGTTGGCAAAATTATAAAATTTCTTATCATAAAATCCCTATAATAATGGTTATTTGAGAGGTTATGTGCCAACTATTTCCCATATATTAAAAAGAGATAAATCTTATCAATTATAATTGAATAACTACACCTGAAGTGTAGATTACGTTGTATGATCGGTTCCAAAATAAAGGTGTGTTATGTAGCAAGATAGTGCAGTTGACACTTTTTAAAGTGTAATGTTATATTATTAGCATATTGTATACCCCAAAAGTGGTATAAATATCTGAATTAGAATAGATGGCCTATGATATAAGGTTTTTAAAGTTATAATGGTACAAACGGGAAATGTATTCAGATATCGTTGTAAAATAGCATGTAAATTACATCTTGAAGCTAGAATATGATGATACTAGTATATGATGGAACCAATGAATCTTATGCATATGCGAAAGAGTAGGCTTGAGAATAAGGGATCTACAAACTAATTTCCATTTGATGTAGACATATATATAATCATCAAAGATTATCATGGACCTGAAGTCCAATGAAATATGAATAACGATAACGATTAAATTTTATCATGGACTAGAAGTCCTAGGAAGAAATGGATTTCCAAAATCCGTAAATGTATAGTGTCTTGCATTTTTTAGTCCTAAGTTTATGTGCATGTTGGAGTCATAGGTAAATGCATTATTCATTCGATGTGTAGATATTAGTTAAATGCATCAATCATTATACATATGTTTTTGTGTTCAAAATCTTATTAGTATAAATTTTACATTTGTCTGATCATATTACGTGCACTAGTTCTAGAAATAATTGTGATGTAAGTGATATTTTGTCCATAGTATAATAAGTTGTGGTTACAACAGTATGAAAAATTACAGGAAGAAATTTATACTCCAATGAGGATATAATTGTGATGAAATTATACATATGAAAACATGCATGTTATGTATCATGCATAAACAAATGTTCTAGAAGAACTTAAATACAATTAATTCAAATATCTAGCTCCTCAGGTTCTATGTTTTGTATGTTACAAAGTTGACGTTGTTATCAAACTCTCGAAGAATATTGATGAATAAATTATCAATGCTCAACCTAAAGTTTGAGTATATGAGAGATAATCAGTTTTGAATTCATTGATCTGATGAACTTTTGCATTAATTTGCGGTAAGAATAATTTTCTCATGTTCGAGAAGAACCATAAGCAAAGAATATAACTACTTAAATGTTGTTACTAATTTACATAAGATTATTGCATAACGTTTTGATAATATCAAGAGTTGCCATAAATCATATCAATCGTGATTAATATTTGATTATCAATAGTTATTTCATATGACTTTCAGAAGAAGATATAAGTTTGATGATTATGGCAACTTGAAAAAAATATAAAGTAACGGTAAAAACAACATATGTACTATTTTAAAGAGTATGAAGAAATGAAGATGACTCATATTGAAGGTTGAAGTCCAACGGTCAAAGAATTGGAAGTTATTCTACTACAAATGTGAAGCTACACATTAGGAGGTTCATTATTCCGAAAGATCTCAAGTTATGCATTAATCAGGGGGAGAAAATATGCGTTGCACTCTTTTTTCCTTAACCATGGTTTTGTCCCAAACTGGGTTTTTCCTGGTGAGGTTTTTAACAAGGCAACATCCTAAAGCATATTACGAACGAAAGTGATGTACTCTTTTTCCTCTATTAGGCTTTTGTCCCACAGGGTTTTTCCTAGTATGGTTTTAACGAGGCATACTTTTCAATAGGAGTGTTATGGAAAATTATTATGTCTATCCATTATCCTCACGTGTAACTACTCCTTTATAATCCCCATACTATTTACTCTTCTCTAGTAACATCTTGTGTTATTGCACCTTCTCTTGTAACTTCCTTGTGTCTTAACTCCTATATAACTCTCCAGACATTATGGTGCCTCTTCAATATTCTTGGAGAAGTTACTAGCATAGTTATGATCAAGTGTATAAATATGTAATGTTGTCTCATGGAATAGTGTGATAATGAGATTATATAGTATCTACTATTTTCCTTCTTTTATTGTTCATTTTCTCTATTTTATAACAAATCAAAGACATTCCAAACTCTCTCTATCAGCAATCAATAAGCACTACAAAATTGTGCCGATTGTTCAGGGATACTCAAATACATTCAAAGTGACATTTAAGTTAGTCAACCCCCACACAAATTTGGTTGATATTAACAGGTGTCATCTTTGGTTGACGTCGACAGGTGTCATCTTTGGTTGACGTCAGCAACTGTCAAAGTTGGTTGACGTCGATAGGTGTCATCCTAGCAGTGGAATAAAATCAGAAGACTTAGTTTATTTTCTATAAATTATTTACAGAGATTGTACCTACATTCAAATTATTAATAAAATATCATTTGTTTACTTAATTACTTGTCGTTGACTTTGACTTGAAATTTAGTAGCGACAAAGCCAAACAAAAATTATCTCCTATAGCAAGCTAGTAGTCAACCAAAAAAACAATATCTAATATGTACCCGGAGTATATAATAAACTGTGTTTTTGAGAGTGTTTAGATTTTTATGAGCAATGTTCAACTTTTAATATACAATGTTTAGTTTTTTTTTAGATTAATGTTCACTAGCATCTTACTTATTTAATTTAAATAATATTCTATTTTTCTCACACTTTTACTTTATATATATAATTGATGGCTCTTAGATTCTTATATATTGTTATTTCAAACATACATATTTCTAACATGTAATTTAATTCGGTTATTTTTCTAGTTATGGAATTAGGCTGAAGTGTAATGTTTACTTAGACATGTTCAATATTTGAAATGCAATATTCAGCTTTTCAAATACAATGTTTAGCTTTCAATGAGCAACGTTCAGTTCTACATATTAAGAGTTTTCACTACGAACCCAATATTTAGATAATAGTATGGGAAGAGAATATCCAAAGAAAAATTATAAACATTGACTATAAGAAACTTAACATCAAGAGTAGATTTTGACTATTGAAAGTTATAAAAAAAGAAAACAAGTATTTACATTTTTGTTTGGGATTGAACATCTTAACTAAAATTATGAACATTGATGATATAAAGTCGAACATCAGGTACAAAATTTTAAATGTCAAATGTTTTAACAATAAATACTTATTCATATTATAGTTTGGAAGATGAATATCCTGAATAAAATTCTAAACATTGACTATATAAGAACATGTTTAGCCTCAAATCTTAAGACTTGGGGTGACATCATGTTTGGTGTTCCCCATTGAAAATGATGTCATCAAATTCTTCTTAAGACTCATTAAGATGACATCAAATTAATCACTTTAGCGCTTAAGACTCAAATAGATGACATACTGTTTTTTATTTTATCTTTTTATATTTATTACTATATAATAATAACATTAATGAACAAAACTAAATAAAACTTGAGTGGGTTCCAATCTCAAGTCTTAAGTTAAGTCATGGAATTTCAAGACTCAACTTAATACTTAGTTGAGATCTTTAAAGAAAAATGAGACAAGTCTTAAGCAAAAGTCTTAACCCAATTTGATGATGTCACCCCAAATCTTCCAAGTCTTAAGACTTGAGGCTAAACGCCTAAACATGCTCTAAGACTAAAAAAAAAGAATAAGATTCCGAATATTGAAAATTTGAAAATAAGAAAGTAAATATTTACGTTATAGTTTGAAGACTGAACATCTTATATTAAAATCTAAACATTGAGCATATAAAACTGAACATCAAGAATATGGGAGTATACAAAGGTATGTACACCGAGGGTTGGGTAGCTAATTGAACCAAAAATTCGATTATTTTTCAATTTGTCAAACCAATTAAAAGCAAAATCAAAGGCAATGAGGCACGCATGAAAGGAATTAAAGGTGATCAAATATTTGGGCAGTCTATTCCTACACACTTGTAATGATCTGTACAAAAAAAATTGTGCACTGCAAGTAGGAGCAGTAACTCAGACTTAAACTCTCAAGAGAATGCACTACAGTTACATCTATGATCTATCTAATTTGCGCTTTCGCCTCTATCTTACACTAAAAACAAAAAAGATAATCAAAACAAAAATATTATCTTTACAATTATCTTCAGTTCCTCCACTCAACTTCCATTGATAGCAGAGCAGCATGAGTTGGAAAGAATGAGCCTCATTGCATCATTGTACATTCTGCAGATTGCAATCCCGGCACTCCTTGGCAATGACATGGTGGCACACAGGTGTGCAGTATAGTATGCCAGTTCCATACTTGAAACTCCACCTTCTTCAAATTTGAGGTAGCATACCGGCAATTGATGCATCTGCATTCTGCTCATAGGCTTCATGATGAGAAAGCTTCACAAAAGAATGGTAAGTAGAGTTCAAGTTTATACTAAATTACTAAAGGTTTTGCTTTGCGCAAGTGTCCCATACTATTAACAAGATCCTTGCGGGTGCAAACAGGGAACATGTTAATATCATTCAGGGCTTTCAGCCGCCAGAGAACATAAGGAAAGCTAAGCTGATCCCGGGATGTAAAGCGAACCACTTCATTGAACCATAGGCACATGAGCAAGTTAGTTAAGGGTGTGTGCTCCCTAACGATGATGGAAGCTTCAGATAGAGCTGCAAAGAGAAGAAAATTATAAACAATCCACACCAATTTTAGAAATACAATGATGGTTTGCTGCAGAAGTACAAGAATATGAATTTCTAACTGTTGAGCATATATATAGATTGGTTGTTTGATTGAACACAGTAAGTTAAATCTTATAGCTCCATATACTAGGACATGATAAAAGTTATTTAATTGATCATAGGAAGATGAAGAGCAGAGAAAAACCAAAGCAAACTTATATGAGTGTGGTCCAAACTTCAAACTGATATGAGGTTACTAGCGCTTGAGAAAAAATGGCATTAAGCTTGGAAGAATGGAGAGAGAGGATATCTGCACATAACTTTAGTGAATACTCGTGAAAATTCCCTCAGACAGCCTCACTTTGGCACTAAGACTTTTTAGTTGATGTTACTTGTTGGTAGACCATGGGACTTGGTATGCAATTTTCTTGTGTTTTAGTCAAACATCCAACATCTTTTCCCAAATTCTGTTTTTTTGTTAGGTCAACCAAACAACTACATAATCATAACTCATCATCAAAAACACACTTCTGGACCAGATGATCACAGGTCACCACTATCAATTAATTGAATGAGAGAGAAAGGGGAACATACCTTTCTTTCCATTAAACCTTTTGTCTTCAGGAAGGCCATCAAAGCGATATTGAGTTATTTGCACGTCTACTTCTTCTGGGGTTGCCTTGTTTTTCTTGACAACAGCTCTAGCCTCATCATACACACTACTGCGAGCACCATGCTGTGAAATTGCAAGCACAGAGTTTGAACGCCATAGTAATACTTCCAGCACCCCCAAGGGATCCCTCCTGAGTTGAGACTTTGAATCAACCCAAATAGAATACCGCGCATTTGGAAACAAGCGATGTGGCAACATCTGAACCAAGAAATCAATAAAAGCATATTTTAACTCTAATTGAGACAAAGTTGCACAAAAATTAACTTAAAGGCATCAGACAGTTTCGTGTAGGGGACTGAAAGACCAGAAAAAAATCAAACAAAAAGGCTCTACGCCCATGTTCTATACTTAGTCTTAAAAGGCAAGAGGCGCTCAAAAGCGCAAAAGGGCTGTGAGCCTTGCGCCTAAGCGCACCAAAAATAAAAAAAAATAGAAAAAAAAACCCAGAAAACTTTAGAGGCACGCCTCAGTGCACCTTTCAACCCCCCCCCCCCCCCCCCCCCCACCCCCCGCGCCTGTGCATTCTGAAGCCCCAATTCTGGCGCCTTGGTGCGCTTTGCGCCTAGGCGCGTGCTTTTATAACTAAGATTCTACAGTCACTAATCACTAAACTTTCGACCTGAGAAAACATATGAAAACTGACACTTATTGGACGTAAAATTATCATCTTATTCTACACATATTGGATCCTAAGATTATGACAAATTTAGACCTGTGAAAGGGAAATAACTTCCTCAAATTCAGATTCAGGCCCATTGATCCAATCACCCATGCAATTTTCAGGAAAGAACAATGTCCACATATCTGCAAAGCTCATTACAAGAAATAATCGCAATACCTTGGGGATTTTGCCATTCAACCGCTGGTCAGTGAAAGGGAGATCTTTGACAATCACAATTCGCCACTTGCCAATGTGACGATCATCATCAATTTTCCGTCCCTGTTCTTCTTGTGTAGCAAGGGTAATTTCATCCCAGAAAGCCACATAGCAGACCTGTAAGCAATATGCTAGTTAGAATATCTGAGCATGATTAGAAAGATCAATATGTCAGGTAGAAATGACTAAACCTTTTGAAGAGATGCCTTCGACATCCCAATAGGTTGATAAAGATCATCTCCACCACCAAATGCACAAGTAGAAACAGCAACCTCGCAAGTTTGCAGATAATTTTTATCCTCAGATGAAATCTTAAATCCTCCATTTTCACTATAGAAACCACAATGCACCTTAGAAGTTTCAGTTGCCTGCACACATACCCAACAGAGAAAGGAAACACCTGATTACATTTTGGCTTTGAACACCCCAGCACTGATTTTTCAAAATCATGGAGAAGGACAATGCACACAAGGAAACGTGCTTATGATAATTAGAGGACAGAAGAAAGGCTCATATAAAAAGCAAACTTTTCTTTTCTAGCTATTGTATAAAGAGAAGTTAGTGCTCCTTATCTATTGCTAATTCTACTTCATACTTAAGAACTACAAATTCACACTCATCTCTGCTTTCTTTGGGAGGAGGTGGTTACAACCAAATTATGTTATGAATGTAATTGAGACTTGGGAAGGGTTTAATAAGATTATATTGCTGAAGTATAGGGGATGGTTCATTGGCAATCATGTAAAACAGTTGCAAAACAATAATGAGCTCCATGTTGGAAGCGTAGTGGGCACACGAAATATATATTTAATAATATAGAGAGGAAATATAATGCACTTAATAATACAATTCTTATAATCTCTTTTCTGTGTATCTCATTACATCAATGAATTACATGACTTATATAATGTTGAAGGAAACTAAATATAATCTTCTCATCCTAACTCTTATTATCTAATTATATGCATGGCTTCCCTTCAATTTCTCCATGCCTTATAATATTTATCTTCAATTTAGATACTCTTTTAAGAATTCAAGTTTAGCTATTTTAACACTCCCCCTTAAACTTGACTCTCTCACAATACCAATTAACTTCTGCATCCTATTAAAATCTTCAAACTTTAATGGCTTCGTAAAGATATCTGCAATTTGATCCAAAGACTTTTAAGAACTTCAATTCGATTTCCTTTTGCTCAATGCATTGTCGTATAAAATGGAACCTTGTGTCAATATGTTTCCTTCGGTCATGAAAGCCAGGATTTTTTGCCAAAGCAAGGGTTGACTTGTTATCAATCATAATATTGGTGGGTTCCATTTGTGGTAGTTGGAGTTCCTTCAATAATCTCCTTAGCCATATTGAATGGCATCCACATGAGGTAGCAACAATGTATTCTGACTCGCATGTAGATAGTGTAACAACAGGTTTCTTTGAGCTCCATGAAACAACATTGTTTCCAAGTAGAAACACGAAGCCCTTTGTACTTTGTGGTCATCAATATCTCCAGCAAAATCACTATCACAATATCCCTTGAGTTTAAAGTCATTTGACGTAGAGTATAACAACCCATGATCAAATGTGCCTTTCAAATAACGAAGAATTCTCTTTGCGGCTTTCAAATGAGAAGTAGATGGATTTTCCATAAAACGACTTACTAGTCCAACAAAAAATAAGATGTCTGGTCGAGTACATGTCAAGTATCGTAAACTTCCTACCAGACTCTTGAACAAGGTTGGATTAATTTTTTCTCCACTTAGATCATTCTTCGATAATTTCACTCCACATTCCATTTGAGTGCTCATTGGATTAACATTCAACATATTAAATTTTTTCAATACTCCTCTTGTATAAGCTTCTTGAGATATAAAAATTCCATCATCATTTTGTGTAACTTTAATTCCTAGATAATAGGACATGAGTCCCATGTCTGTTATCAAATTCACGCGCCATTCTTTTCTTGAAATCTTCAAATATTTTAATATTACTTCCTGTGAAAATAAGATCATCCAAATAGAGTGCATACTCATTAATGCACCTTGAGAATCCATTTTCTTGTAAGTATTTGTCGAGCCAACTGTTCCATGCTCGAGGTGCTTGTTTCAACCCATATAAAGCCTTTTTCAATTTCAATACTTTAGTTTCTTCTCCCTTGACAACATAACCTTCAGGTTGTTCAATGTACACTTCTTCCTCTAGATATCCATTTAGAAAAGCAGACTTTACATCCATCTGATAAATCTTAGCAACCTTACTGTCTCTAGTCGTGCAACTGCGCAAATACTTCCTCATAATCAATTCCCTGCTTTTGCTTGTAACCTTTGGCAACAAGCCTTGCTTTGTATCTTTCGACATCACCATTGGCGTTCCTTTCGATTTTGAAAAGATCAGAAAGACTTTTATATTTCTTTGGTCCTCCACTCGAACCAGATAAATCTCCACTTGAATGTAATAAAGGTGATAACGTATGAGGAGATGGTGGTGGAGTAGTGGGAGCAGCCTCCGGAACACGGTGTGTCGAACTTTCTTCATCAAAATAAGGAAGAAAGTTATAACACTCTTCCTCTTCTTTATTCCATTCCCATATTGCTTCTTCATCAAATTCTACATCTCTACTAATCACCATCTTGTTGGTATTTGGATTAAACAACTTGTAACCCTTAGAATTTTCATCATATCCGATGAAAAGAATTTTCTCACTTCGATCATCAAGTTTAGACCTGAGTTGCTTGGGAACTTGTGCATAAGCAATGGAATCAAATATCCGAAGATGTGATACACTTGGCTTCCATCCACTCCAAGCTTCTTGAGGTGTCACATTCTTCAAACTCTTTGTTGGTGAACGATTTGACAAGTAGATTGTACATGCAAGTGCTTCTGCCCAAAACTCTTTAGGCATCTTCTTGTTTTTCAGCATCGATCTAGCCATATTGAGAATCGTTCTATTCTTTCTTTCAGCTACTCCATTTTGTTGTGGAGTTCTTGGAACAGTAAGTGGTCTGCGGATTCCATGATCTTCACAATATTTATTGAATTCGTTAGATGTGAACTCACCACCTCTATATGTTCTTATAGCTTTGATTTCATAACCACTTTCTTTCTCAACCATTGCTTTGAACTTCTTGAAGGTGTCAAATGCATCGGATTTATTTTTCAAGAAACAAACCCATGTTTTCCTGCTATAATCATCAATGAAAAGAATAAAGTAAGAACTTTTACCAAGTGATGGGGGTTTGATTGGCCCACATATATCTGAATGCACTACTTCGAGTGGCTTTGTCGCTCTTGAAATAGATTGCTTTGGAAATGGTTTTCGTGGATGTTTGCCAAGCAAACATGCTTCACAAATTTGATTAGATTGATCGATACATGGTAATCTTTTTACCATTTTCTTGTTTCCCATTTCCTTAAGACTTTCAAAATTAAGATGACCAAATCTCATGTGCCATCTCCAAGAAGGATCCTCAACATAAGTTTTCAAACACATTGGACCAATTGTTTGTAGATTGATTAAAAACATTCTATTCTTCGTCATAGAAACACTAGTTATTAAATTAGAATTTCTATCACGAAGCCATAGCTTTTGTCCCTCCATCAAGATTTTGCATCCATTGACTTCTAACGGCAAACCCACACTTAAAATATTACTTCTTAAGTTTGGAATGTAATAAACATCTGGAATTAATTTATGACTTGAATCCTTCAATTCAATCATAATTGTACCTTTCCCTTCGATCTTTACTTTTGAGCCATCGCCAAAAGTAACATTTCCTGTCACAGTTGTATCTAGATCAACAAATTTGTTTTTGTCTCCGGTCATATGATTACTTGCTCCATTGTCCAAGTACCACGTGCAACTATTATCTCTCTTATCTTCTATTTTGAGAACTAACAGCATCGTTGATTCTTCTGTCTTCTTTGTCTTCAGTATGATTTGTTTCTTCTTGCACCTTCTTTGAATAACATTCCCATGCAAAATGACCATATTTGTTACAATTGTAACATTGAACATTAGCCTTATCATTATTTCTTTGATTTTGATACATTCCTCTACCACGTCCACGACCTCTAGTAGAAGTTTCTCCTCTATAATAATTTTGGGAGTTTCGACCATCTCCCCCTCTTCCTTGACCACGGCCATTTCCACGACCTCGTCCTCATTGGCCGCCTCTACCACGTGATTGAAAATTTTGTTTATCACGTGTAAATCCTTTATTATTAAAGGATGTTTTGACTTGCAGCACTCGCTGCTCATCTTCCAGCTTTTTTCCTTTCTTAACAATTCGTTGCTCATGGGCTTGAAGAGACCCATTTAATTCATCAACTGTCATCGAATCTAAGTCCTTATTAGATTCTTCGATAGCAATCACTATGTGGTCATAATCAGGATTAAGAGAACGCAATATTTTCTCTACTATGCGAGAACTTTCCATCGATTCTCCAAGTCTCTTCATTTGATTCGCGATGTTTAAACTTTTGTGAAATAATATGAGATGATTTCTTTCGCCAACATCTCAATTTTTTCAAACTCTCCTCTTAGAGTTTGAAGTCGAACCTTCTTTACTCTGCTTACTCCTTCAAAATTCTTTTGAAGGGTATCTCAT
This sequence comes from Suaeda aralocaspica, assembly GCA_016808085.1. Classification (NCBI taxonomy): domain Eukaryota; kingdom Viridiplantae; phylum Streptophyta; class Magnoliopsida; order Caryophyllales; family Amaranthaceae; genus Suaeda; species Suaeda aralocaspica. The sequence goes on from PYUH01003997.1 coordinate 208,006, forward strand.
CCTTCTTTTGCACTAGTTGCATTAGCAACCTTTTCGAACATTTCATCATCCAGAACTTGATGGATGACTGTAAGTGCATTATGATCTTTTTTCCTCTCGCTATCTAAAGCTTTTTTTTCTGCTTGAGTTAATTTTATTTCATCTTCTGGGTGTGTATAACCTTTCTCAAGAATCTCCCAAACACCTTGGGCTCTAAGTATCATTTTCATTCTTAGAGACCACTTATCATAATTTTCTTTTGTAAATTTGGGTATTGAAAAGCTACGACATTAGTTTTTGATGCCATATTATATTAACTAGCTCTGCATACCAATTTGTTGGAAGCGTAGTGGGCACACGAAATATATATTTAATAATATAGTGGAAATATAATGCACTTAATAATACAATTCTTATAATCTCTTTTCTGTGTATCTCATTACATCAATGAATTACATGACTTATATAATGTTGAAGGAAACTAAATATAATCTTCTCATCCTAACAATTCTCTTCTTATCTAATTATATGCATGGCTTCCCTTCAATTTCTCCATGCCTTGTAATATTTATCTTCAATTTAGATACTCTTTTAAGAAGTCAAGTTTAGCTATTTTAACACTCCATCACCAATTCAGGTTTCTGTTTCAATCTTTTGCTTGCACACTGCAGATGCTATCATATAACTGCGTCCATACTTAAGAGCTACATCTTTCACACTCATCTCTGCTTTCTTTGGGAGGAGGTGGGTACAACTAAATTATGTTATGAATGTAATTGAGGCTTGGGAAGGGCTTAATAAGATTATATAGCTAAAGTACAGGTATGGTTCATTGGCAATCATGTAAAGCAGTTGAAAAACAACAATGAGCTCCATTACCCATTCAGGTTTCTGCTTCAATCTGTTGCTTGCACACTGCAGATGCTATCATATAACTGCATCCAGTGATGAAATTGACAATCACTTGAATAGTCTAGAGTTTGTTGAAAACAACACATGATAGCTTAAGGCCATATTTCGTATTTTCGTTGGCTTTCTGTTTTTAAAATGGGAGAAGACTGACAATAAGGGGTGTCGATGGGACAGATGGATTGAATGAGGAAGTGGCGGCGTTGCCCCCCATAACCACCTAAAACTGTCATCTCCATCTCCACTGCACCATCCACACCCACCAATAAGCACCTTCCACACTTTATATTTGCATTACATATCTATGTTAATCTAGAAACCAACTCCTTTTCTGGTTGCCAATTTTTGGATGGAGAACTTTACCCTCAAATTATTAGTTTTATATCTTTTAATCTAAAACTTTCATTGTTAGAAATAAAATATAAAAAATTCTCATTTATGCTTATAATCAATCTTTTTTGTGCAATTTTTTAAACCCGAAATTTTATTTAAAATTAACTTCTTTTGATGTTTTGTACTTAATATTTTATAAGGCTTGATTATTTAAATTTCTTATATTATGCATGCATAGTGTGCATTTCTGATCTTATCCGCAAAAATACTTCCTCTGTTGTTTAGGTCTGACACAAGGAAATGGCATGCTTATCCAACTAACAAGGTGATTACAAGAGATGAAAACTTACCACAAGTCCACTATCACTCCAACACTCTTCATCCACCAACCCAAACTTATTACAGACCTACCACCCTTACCCTTAGCTCAACTGAAAGATATTTTTGACCCACCACCCTCACTCAGCAAAACTTCCATGCCATCTCTTCCTGAAAAGATCTCTTCCTTTATAAATCAACCGCATATCTCTCTTTCTCTCTTAGAGGCTCAAATCTCCCACAAACTCCTAAAATACCACCACATCCTTCAGCTTCTCCATTTCTGCTCAATGACAGACATTTGACTACTTTCCAGCAATAATCCTCTGAATTTACCTTCCTTAAAAGCTTTGGCTATGGTGGTGATGAAACTATTGGCAATCAATTCGATTCCTGATTAATCTATCTAAATAATAACCAAATAAATTAACCTTAAGAAACCTGGATAATAAAGATATATTGATGATTTGAAATGTGGGAAGGTTAGGTGATGATAGATCGAGTGTGTGTGTGTGTGTGTGTGTGTGTGTGTGTGTGAGGGAACAAGGAGAAGAAAAGAAAAGAAAAGTTACCGTGAGTTGAAATAAGTAATTGGGGAATCGTGATTCAGAACATCATTTCTTGGTTCAAGGAAATTGAGTTGTTGAGCCAAACGCTTGCTAAACTGAACGGTTTTGACAATGACATTGATTATAAATGTTGAACTGATGGTGATGAAATTCCAGTGAAGTTATGGGTGTTTCGAGAAAGGGGAAGTGAGCTTAATACTAACCATGTTGTATTAGCAAACTAACATAAGGAAATCATTATGTGAGTAAAACTTTACAAAAGGAGGAAAAAGATAGAACTATTCACATAGCCCGAAAAAATAATATAAAGCATTTGTAACAAAAAATTAATAAAAATTATAGAACAATATTTGCACCACAGTACTCTCTAAACACTAAAAAGTACTATTGACTGGCATGCTTTGTATCTTAAAAAAGCCATTCGAAGCATCAAGTAGTTCACAAAGTGTAGCCTATTAAAAATTCAATGTTCTTCAATCTTTCCTTTTTTTTTTTTTTATATTTTTATTTTGAAAAAAAAAAGTTATGAGGATATAGGGTGAGGCAAGAACAACCTATAAATCAAAACCCGCCTCATCACCAAAAGCGGTTCTGACATTCATCAATCTAAGTCCTGGCATCTCAACTCCCACCAAACCTCGAACTATTCCAACCCAAAAGAGCAGATAACCATGAATAGGAGGAGCTGACACCCTATAGGTTTCTTGTATAATAAATACTGAATTTTTATTACCCCCATGAAAGAAATTGATGCAGAATAGCAAGTTTGTCAGAAAACATACAAAGACAATTAGCTAATGCCTATGAAAAACTGATACTAGTGGAACTAAATGCCTATGAAAAACTGATACAAAGACATTCAAAAAGTAACTTTCAAAATGAAATACAACATTTTGATACAAATACGGCAAGTTTTAATTCGTCACATCGACAGCAAAAAATATTAAGAGATTCAACTACCAACCTTAAAGCTCTTCTCTCTCTGAAATAGTGATTGGTATCCTGTAAATAAGTTAAATCTACCAGGTTCCCTTTTATGTTGAGAAAATGTTGAATTGTCTCCTGTATACCTCATGTCATCTTCTGTTATATATATAACTTCCTTGACAGGGCCTTTTGGACCTTTTGCAGCTGGGATATCCAGAAGCTCAAGATCCTCATCGGACAGGATTGGTAAGCAACCTGATTACCAACAATAACTGAACTCAATAACTACTTTGAATATGACTACCCATCGAAAAGCGGATGTGTAAAAGGCACAGAAAATTATCAAATAGAAAACTCAACGTTAAATTAACTCGATTTCCTTCATTTACACTCTCTAAATTCATGAGTCTGCTCTAGTGCTCTACTCCAACATTGTGCAAGTATTTTATATATATAAATACTACATTACTACGTATATAAAATGTAACAGCAATCACAGCACAGCCAACTGCGAACAGTAACGCCACACCTAACACACACATGAACAAATTAACAAATTCACCATTACCACCGACATCAATCAGACTCTCACATCATCAAATCACATATAGAAATGGCACATTACAAGATTCGAAACCTCAAATTCACCGAAAACTAACACCAAACAACCTTTAATGCTCCAAAGGATGTCACATCAACAAAACTTCACTAGTGTCAGTAGTTTATTTCACATAATCATACTCCAATCCAAACTCAAAATCAAATACTACTCCTCCGCATCTTAGTAGTTGCAACGATTAGACATTTTCAACTCACATTTTATATCAAATCGTTGCAAATATAACGATACTGAGGTAGTATACAAATACTTCACATTAAACATTACAAAACATTAACCATACAAACAAACAAGCAATTTGTAAACCACAATTCAAACTCTAATTCAACAAAATCCATAATAATTTATCAAGCAATTTAACCAAGCTTACGTTCTTTAACACCGGAAACAGTATGATAAATCGGATCAAAACGATTCAAATTCTTGTCATCTAATCGAAACCTAGAACCCTTAGTTTTCGGAGGCGAAACCGAAAACGAGGTGTTCTGGCGAGTAGAGCTGAGTCTAGAAGCTTCGAAAAGAAGCAATGCCATAGCAGGGATACAAAGCAGAAGAGGCCACCATTTAGCGAGTTTTCTGACGACTCTGCGAGTTGACTCGGCTTTGGATCGGAAGGTTTTATGGGAGTTTTTGCGCTTTTTGCGAACTCGCGCGCGTGTTCTTACGGTGGAATCGTCGGTGTCTTCGTCGGAAACTGGGATTGTGATGGTGGTATTGTGGTGGTGGTTGTTGAACATGGTTACGGTTAAGGAAGTTAGTTTAGCAGGCGGGAAATAGTAAGAAAGAGAGTGACTAAGAGAATTGCCGCTGGAAAGTACCGGTGAGTTTTTTTTTTTTTTCTTTTTTTTTTTTTAAGAAGTACCGGTGAGTTTGTCACATCGAAGTATCGAACTATGGAATCTTCAATCTTGGGGAAATAGTCGAAATACTAGGCAATCACTGTCATTCGGTAGTTTAACAAATCACAGGGGTAAAGATATAAAATACCTTAATCTTTGTTAAAAATTGTTAGTTTACATTAGTAGACGGCAGTTGACGAGTGTAGTTCACTCTCTTTTGTGATATTTTATGTTAAGCAATATTACAGGTGATAAGTATTAAAATCAAAACTGCCATATATCTCAAACGTATCTCAAATTAAATAATATGGTGTAAACATTATAAACTAGAAATATGCAACTTAAATTTTTTAACCTAATAGTTATCAAAACAACCAATTCAATTAAATTTTACAACTCGTTGAAGTCTATTAGGCAAATTGGGGATCTAAACCTAGAAGGAGAGGTATGTATATGTTACTTACAAGTTGTTTATATTAATGGTTATGAATAAATATTAACATTGTACAAGAGTTTTGTTTGAATGATTTTCGTATGGACAGATATATTTAGATTTGTTAATTATTAAATCATTAATAGAAGTTATTTGTCAAATGAAATGAATTACTAATTATTTCAGGTGAGATACTGGTAGAAGTGGTGAATTAAAAAAGTCTATACCTTTTTAAATGTTGGTGGATGAACCTTGTTTATTAGATTCAGATGTTAATGATGAAGTTGGTTATTCAACTTAATCACCAAATCGTACATTATCTATTCAATGTGTTGATGAGTTTGTTCGTTGTAGAAAGCGTAAAACTATAAAGGTATATTTGTTGTTCTAGAATGTGAAATAGATTTTATGATATATTTACTAGAGTATTTATCTGATGTTATTATGTTTTTAGGGTTGCGGTGGTAGGGAAGGGAAATCATTTAGGGTTAATGAAAGGCTGTATGAGGTTAGTTCATGTTCTTATTCAGTTATAGTGAAATTTAAATTATAGTAACTTTGTCAAAGTGTCAACCAGTTTCATAAGATGTAATTAAGCAGGATAATTGTGATGGTGTTGTACTCAGCACATTAGCTGCAAAATTACCGCGTGTAAGTGAGAAAAAAAATGTTGTATAATATAAATTAAAAAATAATTTAAATTTATGAAATTATTACTTATGGTGGTTGTTGATTAAATAAGTTGATGGTTTTATGTGGTATGGTTTTGTAGAAGCCTAATGTTAATTGTAGAATCGAGGCGTTTGGGAGAATTTGTAGTAATTTTGATTCAAAAAAAATTAAGTGGGTCAAAGAAATGGGTTTTGGAGGGTTATTGAACTTAAGTTTCAAACAATTGCCACGTAGTTTATGCTATTGGTTGATGACTCATGTTGATCCTATTAATGGTGTATTACTAACAAATAATGGGATAAAGTATAAATTATCATCAAATCAAGTTAGATGGGTTCTAGGTATCCCAAAAGGTGGCAAAGAAGTTCCTTTAGAATATTCTGGGAATGAAATGGACAAACAAATCAATTGGTTGTACAGGAAGTATGGGAAAAACACCGAAGGAGGTAGTAGAGCTGGGATTTGCGTTACTTCTGAAATTATGTTTATTGCTGAAGGTGAGTGGGATAATGAAGAAGAGGAAGAATTTAAAATGCTATTTTTTTGCTGGCAATAGACTTGGTTTTATGCCCTACGCAAGGACCTCGACTTGCCGATGACCTAATAGCAGTTGTTTGTGGTGCACAGTATGCTAGGGAGTTTGATTGGTGTGCATTAGTATTACAAAAGCTAATGTATTATGTGGAGGATTTTGGAAAAAGATTTTATTCAGAGGGATATGCGGGTGGTTGTGTTGGTTGTACATTCTTCCTAGCGGCAAATAACCAAAGTTGTTGGTGTTATTAGTCAATATTTTATGTGTAAATGAATCAATTGTTTAGCTGTTATATTGTATAGTTTTAGTGCATTTTTCTAATAACACATGTGTTTAGAGATATATTACCTTGACAGGTTAAGAAGGACTCCTATTACTTGGGGAATTATTCCCCGTATTAAAGTATGGACTATAACAAATATACGGGCTGCATGTAGTGATGATAGAAATCCATCATCGGGAGACTTTGGTTTGTTAGGGGTAAGAAATATATTTTTTTTTACTAATTGTACATTATTTATAGAAAAGTATTAGCGTATGGGTTTGGTATAATGTATTGATATTTATATACTCATGGATGTTTATAATTTGTTGTTAGTGTGTTGACATTGCCTACGGTGAATTGCATCCTTGTGAGATTAAAGCTCGTGATATAGAAGCTCCAAGTGAAACTGATGAGGAAGAGGTACTTATTGATTGAGATCAATTTTATTTTTTATACTTTCATATGTTAAACATGTTAACAACTTTGTTATGCAAGGAGACAACAATCATTTAACTATTATCCATGGGGGAGGGGGGGGGGNGTACTGTGGGGTGGGGGGGGGGGGGGGGGGGGGAAGGAAATATTGTCACGAGTTTAATATTGGTTATGTTGTTAGGATTCAAATGGAAATTTAATCAATGGTGTCGTCAATGAAACAAGAATGATGCGCATGAGTTTGTTAATGAAGCAAAATAGGCAGATTCGCAAGAGTGCATAGTTAGCTTTACTTTTAAGTGGTGAAAGCACGTCTGGAAGTTGATAAATCCATTGTTGATAACATATATTTATATATATTTGTAGTAGTTATGGGCATGGTTAATGGTATTACCAAAGAGTTGTCTCCTTTATTAGTATATGAAGTATTGTTGGTTGATGATGGTTGTAATATCTAAACTCTAACTTTATATATTTATCGTAATACATATAGATGAAATTGCAAATAGATTAGGGTTATGCAACAAAAAAAAAGATTGATACAATGTTCGTATTATGATGAAGAAACAAATCCTTCACGAACTAATCTGAACTTACAACTTTGAATTTGTTGGGGGTATGGTGAAAACACAACGTTAAGTATGTGTTGTGGTTCCTCTTCAGTGTAATGTATTTGTAAGCACAATCGTGTCCTTACTCTTGTTGTCCATGTTTTACTAAGTGCAGGTACCACTAATCTTCCTGATGTAAGAATAGGTGGTGTTTAGACCTTGTTGCAATTGTTGTAGGGGATGTAATCAGAGACTTCGTTGGTGATAATAACCGACAACATTTAGTTGATGATTGTGCCTGTACATGTCTTCTTTTGTATAATTAAAATAAGATCTAAATAGTTGAGTTATGGAATCCAATACTATGCATCTTACCTTTTGATTTGATTCCATTTTAAGTGAGCACAAAGTTTCTAGCTCAGTTATTGTTTCTAACAAATGCTTCAAGTCCTTGATGGCAACCACAGTTATGTTGTCGAGACTTCAGCAATGTAAAAGACCTGGCTTCTTTTGGATCATGTGTGTTTTAATTTCTTGTATTCTTTTTGAAGGGAACACAAACTTTGTGTGTAGATAAACACTATGGCCATATAGTTCACCATAGCATGGTGCTTGTTGGCAAGTAAGTAGTTGTTGGAGGCAAAAATGTGTCTTGCCAGAACTACTTTCACCTACAACTTTTGTTATTTGCTTAGTTCTAATTCCTCCACTCAGAACCGTATCCATTTCAGGTACACCATTTGTAATTGTATGATTGTAGGACATTTTATTTATTGAAGAGAAGATATAAAGTGATGTAAATTTGGGGGTTGTTGATGTTGTTAGACAGAATTAATACTTATTTATAGGAGAATTGGAGGGAGGGAGAGGTGATTTTTTTATTGAAGTTTATTGTAGTGGGCCAAGTGTACAATTTATGCTGAATTTACAGCAACTGTGGGCCTAGTGTATTTCCCCATTTTTGTTTACAAATAATAACAATGGATCAACTACTAAAGAACTTATCACTAAATAACTTACTAGATATTATACATTAACTTATGATTAAAACATTAATTATACCTTAATACTAAAAAATTAAACTTAAACATAATATTTGTCCGTTATTGTGACTGTAAACAAAATATCCATACTTAAACTGCAAATTGGATACAATTGATCAACGTTTCAACTTAAATAACTAAAAAATACTTAATTTTAGGGTTACATTGGGAAATCCAGATATCATCTCAAAGCAACAAACATTATCTTCAGTAATTTCATATGTCTGAAGTAGGTCTTTGAAGTTCCTCCATATTTTGATTGTAAATGGTGAATTTTTTCCAGTACATCACCATCTTCATATTCCAATACTTATGCATGTATATAACCGTCACTTTAATTTCTTCATTGTAATCCCCCCCCCCCCCAAGGTTTGCTTCTCCTCAATCTTGAGGAACATGTTGTGGAAAAGTTAACATAAACAGTCATTCACAAGTTGGATTTTTATTCAAATTTCGAAAAATAACCTAAGTACGAATACATTAATTAAATATATTAATAATTAAGATGAAATATTATTAGCAATAACAATTACATACCAGCACCCCTTGAGAAAGGTAATACTCAGTAAGTTGGACCTTAAAGCATGGTAATTCAGAGTTTTCTAAGAAAAAAATTGGCACCAAGTACATGATCTTGAATAAAGGCCTCTGGTGCCGGTGATTAATTCGGAAAACCTATAAATGGGTAATTTGGAATCTCATTTAAAAACTTGTATCTTCCATTAGTATTCCATACCTTTATTTCCAAACATTTGTTCCCAATGTACCAGAACTTGATTGGATTTCCTTACTCAATTTGATTACTTGCTATGAATTGCTGATAACCATCTTTCACTATAACAACCCACTGGTCATCTTTTTCTTGTAGGTGGAAACCAACAGTACATTCTCGGTTTGTTAATTGACGTCTTATTTTTAAAAAATTTCCTTTTAATTTCTTCGGCCATTTATGATGTATTGGTAGTACCTTTATACAAAAATATACAAAAACATGATCAATTCGTAAAACATAATATTATCATTCATTATATAATAAGCAACCATATTAACGCAAGTAACAATATTTAATGTCGACAAAAATATAAAATATAAGTATATATTATGTACATAATTAACAAATCAAAAAATTTAAATATTCATAAAAATATGTAAGCAATTTATATTTTTAACAAACGCTTGATAATGGTAAATGGAAGAATTAATTAATTACAAAAACTTACCAATTCATTGTTGTTGTCTTCTTCGCCATGTGTAATTGTGAATGAAGGAAACTGTCTTCTCATGATATGTGCAAATGTTTCACATTAATTTTAAAACTTAATTTTTTTGGTTTCAAATGAATTGTGATATTTTATATGAAAGGATTAAAGACTACATGTATATATATAGAATATCAGTAAGGGGAATGTACTGGTCAAAAAATATATGGTCAAAGGTATAATTGTACATTAAATATTATTTTTGAAAATACATAGTCATGCAAATTGAAATTTACTCAAACATTAATTTCAATCCTATCATAATTGCTGCAATTACCGTGACAAAATTTAATAAATCAATTAAGTCACACATTTGACCATTTAACACTGTAATACATATGTAAAGATTTCGAAAATTAAGATGAAATAGAAAAGCATATATATAAAATATTACACAGCTGGCAAATTGAACAAACCTAAAATACAACATACCATATCATTAGTTCATAAGAATAAAGCTAATACAACATACAACATCCTTCATTACTTACTAATAATGCAACAACTAAAGCATAATCATTAACTTTGGTGCTTTTTATATTCCGCCTATTCTCTGATTCCGAATTTTCACTGCTGTCACTTTCAAATAGTCGTTTCCTTGTTCTAGGGTGAAAGATTCCCTAATTACAATCAAATAAAAATCATATTAGTTATTATATTTTCTTAAAATATAACATTAATATAAATATATGTCTTAGGTGGACAGATATGGTTATGATTAATTGCCTCAAACTCCAAACTTAGGACACAAGATGTATTGTTTTTTGTCTGCCTGCAATCACAAGACTTGAACTTCCAAAAAATAGCGACACCTCTTGATACTTGATCATCGCCATACATTGCACAACGATATTCAAACGAAACTTTTTGAACTATTGACACAACATTAAAGATGGATACCCGCGCCTCTAAAACTATGAAAACCAACGGATTTTTGTTGAGAACAATTTTTTTAAAGTTATCTATAAATGATGGTCTTGACACACCCCTTGCTTTCCAACAAACTACAGCTGATGATGGCATGAGAGGTATTATATATTTGCAACATTGGACATCTATTGGACTTAACATAATTTCATGATAAGGCCTAGGGCTCCTCCATTCGTCAACATTGTTTGGTAAAACTAAAGTCTTTCATAAACTTTGAGGCCAAGAACAAGATCATTCTCGGGAATTTTGAACAACATGTAACGCATCCGTATAACTACCCATATAAACTCGATTGACTGAAAATTTTATGCCATTAGTTGGAACTTTATGATTAAGTAAGGGTGTAGGATCCATAATACTCACTAAATCATCTGGAAACAACTTATATGATCCATTTTTTAACATTCTTTGCATCTCCCATTTCAACAGAACAATAAGTGCATCATGCAAACCATACATATATGAAATATTAGGTAAATGACCAGGAATTAAATCACCCCTACTAGTTAACATATGTAATTCACGAAGTTTTCCTAATGGTTGACTCGGGTTCATTCTTAAAGGTTTTCAAATCATCAATGGCCTTTTCATTCTTAAAGTAATCAACATCATTAAAATCCAATTCAGGAGTGTTATGTCCTAAAGCCACAAAGTAACAAGTTAGTTGCCTAGGTGGTAGAGCAATGTTTGGATGATTTATTGTTACCTTCCCTTTTGTAGATGTTTGAGGGGTACCAAATTTTTCCTTCACAGTTGCATAAATGCTTTTAATTTGTTTACTTGATCCGTATGACATTTTTGGACTCGGAGATGATGCAATATTGAATGACTTGTGTCCATCTGAAATGTAAACAGTTGATGATTTACATTCCAAAACAATTTTTGCTTTACCTTTCTGGTTACTACTTAGAGGGGATGATGTAGCCTCTATTATCCTACGTTGCACAGGGTCAAAAACAGGGTCAAAAACGGGGACGGGGACGGGGACGAAAAACGGCAAAATCAAAATTTCTAAAACCGAGGACGGAAAAGAATCGGCAATTAAAAAATCACAAAATAATTTAAAATACAATAGTCTTTAATATTTTAATGTAACAGTAACATAATAGTTAATTCATAAAACGTTAAAGTATAACATTATCTTAAAGTACAACATTATCATTAATCGATTCGTGGTCGTCGTGGTCTCCCTCAAACTTGTCGTCGTTCGTTCAAACTTCACCTGGAATTCAGTCCAAGTCGCTGTCGTCTGACACTTTTTATTTGATGATTTGATGAATGTCGAGTGAAAAGAAAAGCAAATAATGAATGTTGAGGGAAGAAGTCAGATTAAAAGAGATAAATGTTGAGTGAACAATTAGAGAGAATTGAAAGAGACTAAAGGAATAAAAAATTCAGTGAAGTAAAAGGAATGAAAGAGATGGAGAATTGAAGAGGACTAGAGGAGTAACTGAGTAAGAAGGTCGGTGAAGTAATTTCAAACAATAAACCCTAGACTTTGGTTTTAAGTGGTATTTTAATAATGTTGGACCTTGGGCTCTTATTTGCATTTGGACTTTTGTCTTAAAAACGCTGGGGACTTCTATTTTGTATCTAAGACGACCCCGAAACGTCCTCAAAGTAGTACATCCGTCCCCGTCCAATTGGTGCCGACCCCGAGACGTTTTTCAGGCGTCCCCGCACCGTCCCCGTCCCCGAAACGACCCCAATACGGATTCGCCAAGTTTCCAAAGGTACCTGTGCTTCATAGCTATTATCACACCCTCAGCTATATCATTTGAGTTTCCTAACGAGTTATGTGTAAGGTTTCCTTCAATTATTGGAAATGCCTCATTATTTTTTGAATTTTTTGAGTTTGGGCTAGCCATTTGTAGATAGTTATCTACACTTAACAGTAATTATAAGTGGGTTTTGAAGTTTGTTTTCAATTTTAAGTTTTGATCTTTTGAAATCTTAAATTTTAAGGATATGTAGTTATTTCAAATTTACAAGGGTCGTATATTTATACTAAATTCATACAATAATAACATAGTAAGGTGCGCGCCATAATTAATGAAGCATTTGGGTTACGTAAATTTGTAAGTGAGATCACCATAATCAAATGGGTAGGTATGTCTACGTGTGATATCTCACAAGTGCAAATTGTATAGATCCTTATGCTATATGTGGTTACTGTATGAATATAATATTCATATGGTAGTAGGTTTCTGTCACGGTTTTCAATGAAACAATTTTTTTTTGTTAAAGTTTAAGGTAACTTATCATTACATTATCAGACAAATCCTATAACTATGTATAGTGAAATCCTATTTTAGCAATAGATACTTCCACATCACGCCTAAAAATCTTTCATGTATCAATAACCCAATCCTGACATACGCCCCCTAAACTAATAATGACAAGTGTAGACAAATATTTTACATATCTTGGTGTTATGGAAAATAAAAAAAAAAATTATCCCGTATACTAGGTTATACCAATTTATGGGGCGTCAACCCATTACATGTATCCATGCTAGGTAAACAATATATTATATTTTTATTATGTAAACTTTAATCTTATAATACAAGTATACAACAGTTCACAAGACTGTTGTCTAACCAAAAAATTTGATAACAAGCGTTTCCTATTATTATAGTAAACGAAGTTGTGCGTAGTTATGTTAAACTATTGAATTAAATTTTCAAATTTTGTGCGTTTTTAATCGATTAATCCATTCATGTATGTAAACTTTTTTGGATTCTAACAAGTTTGTTGTAGTTTGTTTAATAAATTAGTAACTTTAATAATCGAATAATCCATTCACGTATATAAAATTTTTGGATCTTAACAAGTTTGTTGTAGTTTGTTTACTAAATTACTAACTTTAATAATCGAATAATCCATTCACGTATATAAAATTTTTGGATCTTAACAAGTTTGTTGTAGTTTGTTTAATAAATTACTAACACTTTAATAATCGAATAATCCATTCATGTATGTAAAATTATTGGATCTTAACAAGTTTGTTGTAGCTTGTTTAATTAAATTGCCCTTTGAGTATTCTCATATTCAATTTTAAGTTATTTTCATGCGCATCAACTTTGTGAAAGTTAAATGGGTGTTTACCGTCAAATTCTATCCAGTTTAGTTCATTTTATTATTGTTTAGATGTTTATAGCTTTAGTCAATAGGGCACGCAGTATGTAACATTAGCCGATGATACCATTTATTAATGAAACTCTTAACCTATCATTTATATATACATTCTTCTCATTACTCTTTATTCCCTAAATCTGTATCACCTAATTTGTTGCTTAAAAAGTTGGGTTAATTACGCGTGCGTTGGGTTTAAGTAGGTGCAACGTTCATTATCAGGCTAGCATAAAGTAGGTACAGTTTCATCATATATTCACGATACCCGCTAAAATAACAATATCATTAAGTTTTAAACAAAAATTTTGCAAAATAAACACTAAGGCCCTGTTCTACTTTTCTTATTTTTACTTATTATAAGCAAAAATAAGTTCAGTTTAGCAAAAATAAGTTCATATCAACAAAAATAAGTTCAGTTCAGCAAAAATAAGTTCAATTAAGTAAAAATCAGTTTCAATCCTTAATAAATTGTTAATGATTTCAGCAAAAATAAGTTCGGTTCAACAAAAATAAGTTCAAATAAGTAAAAATAAGTTCAGTTCAGCAAAAATAAGTTCAAATCAACAAACATAAGTTCATATCAGCAAAAATAAGTTGAGGAGAACATGACCTAAGTATTCTATTTTAAATAATCAGGCCGAGACCCTTATTTAAAATTTAGTTTTCATTAAAAACTCGACTCACCTACATACGTTACCCTAAAAATATTGGGTAAAGGAGGAAAATATTAACTTGTTGCTACAAAGCGGTTTCAAATGTATTCATACATTATATGAAGTCATGAATTATGCATATTTTTAGATTTGTCATGTAAGTTTATCACGAAATGCATTGTTGTTGTTTTGACACTATATTTATTTTTGTTTATCAAGTTGTGATATAAAATCTTATGAAACCTTAATTAATTCGTTCAAACGGTAAATTTTGATAGTTTTTATTGTCATTTGTTTAAACATTGCTTTTACTAATTATTGAACAATTTTTAGGGTTGAATTCATTTGTTTAAGGGTTTGGACTTGGTCTGGACCCCTCGAGGGACCGTACACCGAATTTTAGACCGAATATTAATAAGCCTTAATTCCTTAACGACCCTTAGCTCAGTACTTGTTATGTTTGTAGGCCCAAAAGACCAAAAATTAGCAAAACCCTAAAATTCTCAATCATCTTTTTCTAAAGTGTTTTTTTTTTTTGTAATTGAGTTATTAAGTTATATTTCCTATTGTATAAAAAGAAAATATCTTTGAAATTCGGATTTGATTTGATCCAAAACCATAACACCGAATGTAGGTGGATTGGATTTCATTGGACTGAAATTTAATATGGATTGGATTGGTCTCGAATCGTAAAGACCGAAAAAGTATGGTTTTGATTTGGATTAGGCAATAGTCCAAACCGTACATCGAACTTTCATTCCTAGTTTTTTTCTTCTTGTTTTCACGTGAGTCTTAGCTTCTTTTGTTAGGATTTTGGTTGATGATTATACTTATAAATAGTCTCAACATTAGGTTTCAAAAACCAGATTTTGAAAATTAAATAAAAGTTTTGTGGTGCTTTGTAACTAAACCACCCAAGTATACTTGACAACAAAATTGTGATTGCTTCACTCGTAGTTTTAACGGTTCCTTCCCCATGTCATCATATTTAAGTATACCGTTGTAACACCCTGGATTTTCCTAACTTTATACTTCTCATTTTTCCGGAAAACATATTAAATTTATAACAATTATATTTATTAAAACTACTAAATATGGAAAAACCAAAGTATTACCGCCACCGTGATAACGGCTAAGACATTTATCAAAGTACTACAACAGAAGTCGTAAAACCAAAACAATTTAAAACTAAACTTCAAACAACTTCAAATTAAAAACCAACTTTAAACTTATTACACTTCGGAACCATATTAATGGCCCTTAAAAACCAAACCAAAACTGATATTAAAAGTCTTTAAAAATCAAATGACATCCAAAATAAATGTTAGTCATTCATAAGCAATAGAATAAAGTAAGCTACGAAACACAGCAAGCGCTCTCACTCCATCCATCATGAAATGACTTATGCCCACTTGTACCTGCAGCTCTTCTTTTACTAGACAACTACTCACCACAAGTGGGTCAACGTAGGGCCAAGTCCAAGACAAAGCCATGCACACAAAACAAACAGTCAGCAAAGATGAGTACATAACCACTAAAGACTATGCAACAACAATAAGAAATAAAACATGCACTCAACTTACCTTTGACAACCTTTTTACCTGTACAAGGACTCAATTAAATTAATTACTATATTTAAAATTATAGATCTTGCATCGAACGGGTTTCCTCCTTAAAAATCATCGCCCTATTGGGCACCAACTTGGGAGCAACTCCAAGAAGGTATTACTATGTCACATGAAGTGACGGATATCCAGCGCATTAAAAATAGAAAAGAGTCCAACGTATTGTACTCCAATTAGAAGTCATAGATCACTATTCCATACGACTCCCCCCATTGTTCATACTCAAGGTATATACGTTCCAAGAGTTTTGATGCAAGTCCTCTTACACTTTACGTGATTTGACTGGTTTAGAAATGTTATGAATCTCATGCAACATCACATAAAAACATGCATCAAATCACATAAGCCAATATAATTATCTTTAATTTAAGGTGATTCCAAATTAATTTTATGTGTGTCCTTTAATTAAACTACACTTCCTTTACCACACATTAACTGTGAGTGGCTAATAACTTACTTCTTCTTGACCACACATTAAACTGTGAGTGGCAACATGTCTAAAAATAATTGCTCATAACTTCTTTTAATTATGTGAATAAGAATTCACAACTATCTTTCTTGTTGATTAAGTAACTAACCAACTTAAAAACAACTTTCCTCCTTAATTAATAAACTATTGGCCAAATTAAACTGATCATAATATTCCAATTCAAGCTTATAAAAATTCAACCTTCTATTTATCATGGAATGCCATCATACTTTAAGAACATGCTACTAACAAACTTGCCATGCACATAGATTCATGATTCAAAAACAAAGCATGCAAGATTTCATGTAATCAAGAATTGCTCAAGAATGCATTCTAACTTTTGTGTTTGTCTTTAGTACTTACGTACCTTGTAAAATAACTGTGCTCCGCCACAACTTCTAGAAGCGGACTAGTTCAAAGTCTCCTACATAAGTAAAAACCAAAACTAAATTAAAACCTTGTTGACTAAATTCTACAACAACTATAACTAACTTCTAATTTGGAAACTTTGTCCAAAACTTCCTTATATGGTCTCTATTCAATTCCATACTTCACTTTTCTTTTCTATTGCAATACTACTTAGTTTTCAGGACTTATTTATGCTTTATAAATCTAAGAAAATTTTAATGCCACTTTAGAAAAGTGGACAACAATCTAAATTTATCAAAACTCCTTGAAAACTTCCGAAAACAACATAAATCGATCATATAATGTATTACTTAACTTATATGATCAATTTATGCTAATTACATACTTTAAAAGCCTATTTAATTAATTTATAAAATCTGGACAGCATGTTAAACATGCTTAAAAATCATTTTTAAACTTCATAAAACATACTAAAATTTATATATATCAATATAGAATTGATGTGTGATCATATTAGTACATTTTGGGCACTTAAAACTTAATTTAACTTATTTTTATTAAAATTTCAGATTTATTTATAAACTTTAAAGTCATGAAAAACTTAAAAAAAAAAAAGAAAATCATAATTTCATACCAAAACACTTCTACAATCTACTAACATATTTATGAAATCAATCTAGGCTTTAGAACAATTTTTCATATGCCAAAACATGTTCATAATATTTATTCAACTCAAATTCATGATTATAAAATTTGGACAGCTTTATAAATTAAGTTTAAAACCCTTAAAAATCAATCTATACTTAATAACATCATCATAAATTCACCCAACAATAATTTATGATCATAATATCAAAGTTTAGAACATAAAAACTCATAAAATCATAACTTCATAAAATTTTCAAACCCTAATCTATAATTTCATGAACAACAAAATTTATTCATGCCTTTAAACAATTCATACTTATCAAAACATGATTAAACTTATAAAAACATGATTAAACATAATTATGAACATGACTTTGCAAGATTGAATCAAAAGAAAGAAGTAGATTTTTTTTAATAAAAGGTTCGAAAAATAATACCGAAACCGGGGAGGAGGTGCAGTGGTGGCCGGCTGGGCGTGGTGCGGTGGCCGGCGGTGGGGTCCGGCGCTGGCACGGATCCCGGGGCAACCCAAAACCTTTTTTTTCCCGAATTTCTGAATAACAGTTTTTTTTCCCCGGAAATTGTAACCTTTTTTTTTTGTTTTTTTCTCTCTTCTCTCTAAATTTGTGAAATCCTAATGACTATTATGATCATGAAAATCTGAAATTTTAGGTTTTATAGGGG
Organism: Suaeda aralocaspica; assembly: GCA_016808085.1. NCBI lineage: Eukaryota > Viridiplantae > Streptophyta > Magnoliopsida > Caryophyllales > Amaranthaceae > Suaeda > Suaeda aralocaspica. The sequence goes on from PYUH01003997.1 coordinate 226,205, forward strand.
TATCTATAGCCCCCAAAGTAGGATTTTGGTGAGGCCCATGAATACTCCTAAATAAACTAGGAAACCTTTGAAATCTATTTTTAGAAGCTTTTAAAAATATTTTTAAACATAAAAATATTATTTGAGAACACAAACAAGTACTCAACCAATACTTGTTATTTATTTCTTTTCATTTAATATTCCTATAGAACATAATTTTTCAATAAGAATATCAAAATTATACGAATAAAATACAAAAATACTTCCTCAAAATACATGAAAATGTGGGGTATTACAGTCTACCCCCCTTGAAACAAGCTTCGTCCCGAAACTTTGTGTAGGTTAGTGTATGGAATTTAAATAGAGACTACTTTTAGTTCAAACTTTCTTATTGAAACACTGTGTTGTTGTAAACTTTAGACACTTACTTGACAAATTTTTGTTAGACAAACATAAACTCTTTCTTAAAAGTCATAGAAACTCATAAAAACTTGCAAAATTAAGGGTAAAAACGCGCGAAAACAGGTCGCTTTCTACCCCCCTTAAGAATCAAGTTACGTCCCCGTAACTCTACTACTAACCTGAACGAGCTCTGGGTAATTTTCTCTCATCAAATCTTCAGCTTCCCAAGTAGCTTCTTCGGTTTCTTGGTTAGACCACAACACTTTCACTATTTTGACACTCTTTCTACGAGTATCTCTGACCTTACTGTCTAGGAATTTAATTGGCTTCTCTTCATTAGAACAAACTTTGGTCTAACTTTATTGTTTCAGGTTGTAACACATGTTATTCGTCTGGCACATACTTCCTTAGTTGAGACACATGGAAAACATTGTGAACTTTGCTTAACTCCATTGATAGTGCTAGCTTATAAGCTACCTTTCCAACCCTTTGCAAGATCTCATAGGGTCCTATGTACTTTGGGCTCAACTTCCCTTTCTTTCTAAACCTCATCACTCCTTTCATTGGTGATACCTTAAGTAACACCTTATCGCCAACTTCAAACACAACTTCTTGGCGTTTTTACTCCGCATATGATTTTTGTCTATCTTGTGCTGCTTGAATATTTGTTTGTATTATTCTAATTTTCTTGGTGGTCTCCTCTATTAATTGAGGTCCTAGAATCACTGTCTCACTTATATCGTTCTAACACAAAGGGCTCCTACACTTCCTTCCATACAAAGCTTCAAAGGGTGCCATGCTAATACTTGCATGGTAACTATTATTGTATGAAAACTCAATGAGATCCAAGTGATCCTCTCAATTCCCTTGAAAGTCCATTACACAAGCCCTTAGCATGTCTTCTAAGGATCCTATGGTTCTCTCTGTTTGTTCATCTGTTGCTAGATGAAAAGCTGTACTCATCTTCAATGTTGTACCAAAGTTCTCCTGAACACTTTTCCAGAATTTCAAAAGAAACCTAGAATCCCTATCTGACAAGATATCCTTTAGAACTCCATGTAGTCTCATAACATGTTTTATGTAAGCCTTTGCAAGTTGTTCCATTTTCCAAGTCTCTTTCATGGGTATAAACACTGCAGACTTAGTGAGTCTATCCACCACTACCCATTTGGTATCATTCTAATTCTTAGAATTTGGCAGGCAAGTCACAAAGTCCATCGAAATGCAATCCCATTTCCATCCTGGTATCTCAAGTGGTTGGACTTCTTCTTGTGGTCTCTTATGCTCAAATTTAACCTTTTGACAAGTAAGACATTTACTCACAAATTCAGCCACTTCTCTCTTCATCCTAGGCCACCAATACATCTTCTTTAAATCCTTGTAAAGTTTATCACCTCCAGGATGCACTGAATACGGGGTATTATGACCCTCCTCCATGATTCTTCGCTTCAAATCCTCACATTTCTGTGGTACACACCACCTTCCCTTATACCTTAAACTTCCATCCTTATGAATCTTAAAATCCATAGGCTTTCTTGCTTTCAGCGTTTCCTTGATTCTGTCCAGTTTCACATCTCCTTCCTGGTTCTTCTTAATTTCCTCGAGTATTGTTGGTTGGATACTAAGATTACAAAGAATTCCTTCCAACTCTCCCTCCTTCAATATTTCCAAACTCAATCTCTCTATGTCCTTACATAGTTCATTAGTAACCACCAAGGTATTAATTCCATGTTTTGTTTTACGACTTAGAGCATCGGCTACCACATTAGCTTTCCCTTCATGGTATTGGATATCTAGGTCATAATCCTTGATTAACTCAAGCCATCTCCTTTGTCTCATATTTAAATCCCTTTTAGTGAAAAAGTACTTTAAACTCTTGTGGTCTGTGTATATCCTACATTTCACCCCATACAAATAATGTCTCCATATTTTCAAAGCAAAAACTCTTGCTGCTAGCTCTAGAACATGAGTAGGGTAGTTTACCTCATATGGTTTCAATTGCCTTGAAGCATAAGCTATCACCTTTCTATTTGCATTAATACACATCCCAAACCATTTTTAGAAGCATCACTATACACATCATAAGAGTCACTCCCATCTGGCAAGGTCAGCGCTGGAGCTGTAGCCAAACGCTCTTTCAAGGTCTGAAATGCCTCTTCACACTTACTAGTCCACTCAAATTTATAGTCTTTCTTCATTAACGACGTCATGGGTTTAGCAATCCTCGAAAAGTCCTTCACAAACCTCCTATAGTAACCTGCTAACCCTAAGAAACTCCGTACATCCGTTACATTCTTCGGTGTAGGCTAATCCTTAACTGCTTCAATTTTGGTTGGGTCTACTTCAACTCTCTCTTTAGATACAATATGCCCCAAGAATGCTACTTTCTCCAACCAGAATTCACATTCCGAGAATTTAGCATACAACTCATTCTCCCTTACACTACTGGAAAAATTCCTAATCGTAACGCCCTATTTGTAACGGGACTTCTGTAGGATCGTTACAAATCAGGTTATTGTAACGGGCATTTTGTGAAATTGTTACGCAAACCAGCTTTTTTTAACTACCTAAGTTTTATTTGTAAGGGGCGTATTTAACGCCCGTTACAAACAATTGTTTTTGTAACTAGATTATTTCGTGCCCGTTACAATTAAGATGGTAGTAACTCCAATTACATGTATTTGTAACGTACAAAGTTACGCCCGTTACAATTAATTCATTTGTAGGTACTTTTATTGATTGTTACAATTGAAGTCAGTAAAAAACTAAAAACTCAAAACATATTATAAATGAATTGGTGAAGATAATTCAACCTCTTTTAAAAACCTAATACCTCCAAAAACTCCTTATGAATCCACTGCCACCAAATCTCAGCTTCACGAATTCCACCACCACCACTTTCTCTCACCTCCGCAAATTCTACCATCACAAAACTGCAATTGGTGAAGTTCGTATCACTTTCAATTTTTTGGTATGTTCTCATCTTCGCCTTGTTTATTGATATGCTTTAAGCTCGTATCTTCCTTTATATTTCATTAGAATTGATGTGCGAATTGATTAGATTGGAAATTGTAGGGAATTTCGTCGGTATGAACGGATTATAAAGGTGAATCCTTATGGCAGTCTTCAAAAACCCAAACCCCAAGCGAAATCAAATCATAGGTACAGTTTAGGGTTTCAAACCTTTTCAATTTCTGAATAATCTTTGGGTTTTTTTTTTTTTTTTTATTTTTTATTTTGTTTTGTGTCCAGAATATGGTTTCATGGTTATACAATAATGCTTGCTATTTTTCTTCTAATGGGTTAGTGCTTCGTTGCTTGTGGGTAGTTTTGTTTCGATCTGTACATGTTACTGTAATTTTGATCTTTGTTTGTTAGTTGTTCTCTCTAATTTGGTTGGTTGGATTCAATTTTCCTAAGGTTTTAATTATTTTTTTCTGGATTTTTTTTTTAAATTTTTGCTCATCTTTTGTATTTGAGTTTGTTTTATGGCTCATCTTATACTAGCAGGGAAAAGAGGCCGTTTTTCAACTGAGGTAGATGTGCTTGTGCAGAATTAAAGCTTAGTTGGTTTCAACTGGTGAATTTATGTCTGTTTACTTGTATGTGCTTATGCTATTCTGCTCATGTGAATTTATGTAGCTCTTGTTTGTAGAAATCTGTAAGCTTGTGTTCACTTAGACACCCTTCATTGGCTCTTTGTTTTATAAAATGTTCAAAAGCTTTATGCATGCATGTGCTATGAATTGACATATGTGCTGGGTATGCAGTATGCTACTGCATTTAGAGTAACTAGCTAATTCTATTACAGAATATACAATACTAGTTTTGCTCAATGATATGCAACAATCACTTATTTAATCCTTTTGTTGCAATAATTTAGAGAATTTATACCCACTTATGCTTTCAATCTAAGTTAATTTATGTGGTCTTGTGTGAGACCCAAAAGCTTTATTTTAGTTCTAGGAGTAAAATTAAATTATCAGTTTATTTTAGAATTAAATGAAAAATAATTGGTTACCTGAATTTATGAGAGATAATGAAGTGGATTTTTTGGGGGAGAGTAGAAAGTAGAGAGTTTTGGAGGAATGAGTGAAGATTAGAAATCAGATGTGCTCACAAGTACGAGTAATATTGTTGATTTTTTTTTGATAAAATAATATTGGTTATTTTTGGCATCAAGAGAATATTTTTTTTTTTCGGAAAAAGGAAAATAAAAATAAGGAATAAAATAGAAAGTGAAAAAGGCGGTTGCAAAAATGATTTGATTACACGTGTGTTTCATACGTGTCAGTTATTTTGTTGCTTTCAATGACCAAGTGATTTGGAAAGATGAAATGGAACTATGTAATATTGCAAGTGGTGAAGTGTTTGTACTCCCTCCCATACCCGTTTCATTTATACACGTTTATCAATGCGATTTTTGTAATGCCTATATTTTTCATTTTGTGTTTGGAAAAATTATAAAAACTCAATATTCTAATAGATAAAATTGAAATGAATCAAACAAGACCTTAATTGAATACATTTTACTTGCATATAAAGTGCAAATAACGGTCAAAACGGTCAAAAATGTGTGTTGATAGTTCTCTACACAATAAGTTGAAAGTAATATCAGATATTATAGTTAGTTTCAGGTGATTATTTGAAATTTCTATGTTGTAATAGTTTTCCATGCACAATCAAAATGAGAATGGATAACTCTCTGTTGTAGGAAAATTTTCATGAACTTTTAGATCTCTTGTCATATAAAATATAAATAGAATTATTTTGAAATGTGCAGCAGAAAACAGTCAGATGATTAGCTGAGATCACTTTTGTTTATGTTTCTAAAATAACAATGGGAGTCATTATGAATAAATTTGGTGATAATTAATTAAAATATTGTTTTATATTTCTCACATTGTGTCATGTAAACAGCATGTAGATATTTTTGCTTGGATTATGGTGGTAGTAGATAGATTTGTTATGCATATTAATTGTCAAGGATACTCCACATTTTTGGGCATGTGATTTTCTATAATTCTTAAGTGGTTGTGCTTGTGCACTAGCAATTTGAATGGTTATACAACATAAAATTAACAAAAAATCAGATACACCATTGGTCCATTACCATTATTGCTGATTATACATGTTTTATGTTGTGTTTTTCCCTCATTTTTAGTTGATTCCTGTGCTAAATAGTTAAGTTTGTGACTTTGTTTTGATTAAATATCGTCTTTCGATGTTATGTTTTGGAACGGTTTTAGCATCTTTAGTTGACTTTTAGAACCTTTTTCGGTTATTTTATACTCTTTCGGTTATTACGCGGAGTTTTCGGTTTTGTTTTATATGTTACAGGAGCGTAATAGAGAATTATGAAGTCATTGGAGGCTAAAACGAGTCAAAAAGCACTTACCTCGGGATGCGTGCCAAGTCACGAGAAGTCACGAGTGAGATTCGAAGAATCGAGCAAAGAATTCAAGCAAGATCGTCATATTATGGTTCATTATGGCTTATGCAGGAGCATAGGTTAAAAGTCTCTTTGACTTATGCGAGCGCAACATAAATCAGAAGTATCATAACTCGCTCATTATTCATCATGCGGGCGCAAGGAACAAACTGGGTTTGTTCTATGCGGGTGCAGGTGTCACGGATTTTGATCCGTTCGACTTTTCTTCGTGGTTTTTCTTCGTGGGTTTTAATTAATTAAAAACCTAATTCCTATATATACGCTATGTAAAGGGGGCACGACCCTAACTAGTTTTGAGGATGTTTTTAGACCTAGGAATCCAAAAGCCCTTATTCTCTCTAGAATTTTATTATTGATTACTTTCTTCAACAATTCAAGCTTTCAATTAATGCAATTCCATCATTATTTTGGTAATCTCTTTCCTTGTGCTTTTCAATTCCTTTAATTTCATGAATCACTTTAGACTCTTAGTTTTTAGTTTAGATTAATTAGTTTTGCTATTTTGATTCTTAATTTAGTTTTATTAGTAATCAATATAGTTCTAATTCTAGTTTTAATTAGTTTTTGTTCATGATCATATTATTTAATTTGGATTTTGTTTTTGTTCCCTTAATTATGTGTGAGTAGTCTTTTTCTCTAGGGTTAGGGGATCTATGATCATGATGTGAATTTAATTTATGTTTTCTAATTAGTTCTTGGATTTTAATTGAATTCCTATTATTGATTTCTATCGATTGCAATTAAATTGTGGCCAAATTTAGTTGTAAGTTAGGTTATTGTCGAAATCGAGGCCGAGAGGTAAGATTACCACAATTAGACCACTGAATAATAGGCAAAAACGAATTTATGCGAGCGAGAGCCGATAAAGGAGTTTTGAGGGAATCTAAGTTCGAGATAATTAGTGAGCCCTAGTTCAATGAATGCTAATGAATTGATTAGTGAGCGTTAATTGAGTTTGTTGATTGATCATAGTGAACCGATAGCCCTAGATTTCCATTAATAGAGTTTAATTAATAATTTCTCGTCATTTCCTTAGTTTCATTTTTAGTCTTCTTAGTTTTAGTAGTACACACTATAGGCTTTTAGAATTAGTAGAGTTTAATAGCCTCCCTGAGGATTCGTTCCCTACTTCCCTAGCTATATTAGTTAGTGTTGTTCGAATGTTCGGTTATTGTTGAGAGGTGCGCGATAGCCTGTTCAATAGCATAAGTATTTTTTTCCCCACTCTAACTAAATCCTTACAGACAGAGAACAGTACTAAACATGTTTCACTGCATAGCTAATTAGCTATATAGCACCAAAACATTAGTTTTAGGAGTAAAATTAGTTAAGTTCGTGTATAAAATGTATCTTTATTGAAGTAATTAGTTTTAGGAGTAAAATTTAAATTATTTATATCGATGCTTTTGTGCTGCCAAATCTGCTGGTATAGTGTTGCACATATAGAATTTTTTTATATTGCAATCTATATTGGTGATGCTTCTATTTTGACCATTTTTGTTGATGTACAATCATTTTCAGCTATAGGTTATCACATGCATGGAAGTTGTGTAGCTTTAAAAGTTATTAAATTTTAGCAAAAGAAGCCACTTTCATCTAATAATCATTCTCACTCTCATACTCCCTATTTTTTTAGTTTATTATAATTCTTATTTGGCCTCGTTTAAGAATTTGAGTGATAGCAGACCCGCTTCATTCTGCTATTATATCTACTGCCGTTTCTGCATATGCTGCCACATGGTTGTGTGGTGTTCTTTTTCTAGATTCGCACCTGTTGTTTCATCCCCTTTAGCTGTTGTTTCTTCTGTTTGCTTTTGTTACTTATATACTTCTCTCTAATTCTATCTCAGCTGCTACATTAGAACTCGTTTTACGGCAACAATAGCTTGGGCCACTGACAACAAAAATGGTATTTCTTTCATATTTTCAAGTACTTTTGCTGATGCTACTACTATTTTTATGCTAATGCTCGAAGTGGTTTTGAGACATTTGTTCTGGCATTCTTTTTGCTTTATTGGTTTTGTGAATAGTTGTGATCATATTTTTATGGTTTGTAGTCTTACTAGTGATGCGCTTAAGTCTAAATTGCCATTTATATGCTTTTGTGACGTATATGAAATAGCTACATAAGTCTGAACAAAAATGGATCTTATAAGAAGACAATGAGAAAGATATAAACTAACAACTGAGTAGCTATTTACCACAGCCCGTCACTTCTCTACTTCTCGTTGTCACCGCTCCCCAAAATTCCACATTACAGGTTGCCCTTTTTCCTTCCAATATTCAGATATATATAATAGGCCAAGAAAAATTGATACTCCATATAATCTTTAACTAACTAGCAAAGATTGAATATTCATCTAATATCTCATCATATTTTCCTTAATCTTGGATGTTTGGTCTTTTGTTGTCCCTTCCGTTGTCACGCCTCTTTTCTCTTCTCTTCTCATATTCTTATATTTGAGTTGGTCCCCTTGACTTGTTAGCTTGTGTCTTCGTTGTGTAAAAAGGCCTAGCTCTTCTTACTTAAGTTTCATTTATATTCGAGTTGAATCTAGTACTAAAACTGCCTTCCCGAAAATAAATATATAACATAATAGTAAACTGTGCTCGGGAGGAAAATCAATTAAAATGGCTGGTAATCATAAAAATCCTATATAAAAAGAAGAGGTTGAGATATCAAAATATATACTTTTATGGCCCTATCAATAATCTATGTACTCATTGTTCAGCTTTTCTTCTATGAAGTTGACTAATGTAATCTATTCTTAATTTAACTTTTCTCCTACAAAGTATGTTTTATTGTGAGATATATGATTGCTTTGGCATAATTAGACTTAGTCTTTTATAGTGAATTTGTCATCACTTGCCATACCATGTTTTATTAAAACTAGACATCTCTTTATTTATGAAGTTTAACCATCTTTCTCTGAATTGCTATCAAATTTGTGAGTGGAAGTTGGGTTATTCAATATTTACTATTTAATCAACATGCAAGGCATTGGCACGGTATTTCTAAAATCACCTTGTGTATTGTTACAGATGCAAACTGATGCATACTGACTCGTTGGTTGAAAAAGTCATCAAACTTTGGCCATCTAAGGTTGATGCTAATCCTAAATTGTAAATGTAGTTAGGAGGTGTATGTAATAGATCAAAGCATTTTAATTACAATTTGATGGTACGTCATGTAGATATGTCATGCTTAATATAGAGTAATAATCAAGGTAGTTTTTCATTGTAATGTATCCAATAATGAGTTCCCTTATTATGTTATAATAACAAAGACAGTTTATTCTATGGAATATTGTCTTGTTTGGTATTGCTTGCAGTCTGACAGAATTAACCAAGGCTCTATAGGTGCATGGAGCTTTGAGTATGCAAGTAGTAATGTAGTGGTATTCCCATATGGGAGGAATTTTTTTTCATAAAAAATAGATTATTTGTATCAGGCCACTAACTATCCTCGTTACTAAAAAAGCAGTTATTTGTAACGAAATAAGTTGATTGTCGTACAAATAATAATTATTTGTAACGGTCAAAATTTTATGCCCGTTACAAGGAAGTATTTTTTTTATATGCTAAATCATATATTTGTAACGGGCTTTATGATGCGCCTGATACAAATAGTCTATTTTTTGTAACGGCCAAGAGCCTGATACAAATAATTTTAGTATTTGTAACTCCCACAAATGTAACGCCTAAAATCCGTCCAAAATGAATGATTTTGCCCGATACAAATAGGAAATTTTCCACTAGTGTTAAGGTCATCAAAATTGTCCTCAAATGTTCCACATGTTCTTCCTTATTCTTAGAATACACCAAGATGTCATCAATGAAAACAACCACAAAGTTGTCCAGAAACTATTGGAAAATTCTGTTCATTAAATCCATAAAAATTGCTGGCATTGGTTAACCCAAAAGGCATAACAGTGAACTCATAGTGTCCATACCTAGTGCGAAAAGCAGTTTTTGGTATGTCCTCATATGCAATCCTCAATTGGTGGTATCCCGACCTCAAGTCAATTTTCGAAAACACAATAGCTCCTTTCAATTGATCAAACAAGTCATCACTTCTGGGTAATGGATACTTATTCTTGATCGTCACCTTATTCAACTCCCTATAGTCAATACATAACCTTAAACTCCCATCTTTCTTCTTCACAAACAATACTGGTGCTCCCCAAGGTGAAGCACTAGGCCTAATGTAACCCTTTTCCAACAAATCCTGTAACTGTTTCTTCAACTCACTCATTTCTGCAGGTGCCATCCTATAAGGTGCTTTGGAAATAGGTGTTGTTCTTATGACTATGTCTATGGTTAAGTCAATCTCCTGCTTAGGTGGCATTCCCGGAATCTCCTCCGGAAATACATCAAAAAAGTCCCTCACTACTTCAACATCCTCAGGTTTAGCAGTCTCAACATGATCCACATCTCTCACACTACAAAGGTAGATTGGAAAACCTTTCTTCACAAACCTAGCAAACCACATTACTGACACTATTTTATTGTGTTTCGGTCTTCCTTCCCTCCAATAGCTCACCTTCTTACCCTTATTCATCAATGAGATCTTCTGTGGTTCACATTGAATCTCAGACTTATGTTTACTCAACCAATCCATCCCTAGGATCACTTCTAAAACACCTAAATCAAACTCAATTAGGTTAATCTTAAACTCCACTCCCTCAATTTCAATTTCAATAGGAACATCTTGATATCTCCTTGAACATTGCACTTCTTGTCCTGAAGGTAACTCTATTGACGTATCTACTGCATCTACTTTTCCCAACACAGGTTTTAACTTTTCCAGGAGTTTAGTGGAAACAAAAGAGTATGTTGCACCAGAATCAAACAAAACTTTAACAAGAAGAGAGTGAATAGAAAAAGTACCAATGATCACATCTTTATTAGCATCGACTTCACTTCGAGCCATCACATTTAGCTTTCCAGTGTTTGAGGTCTTAGTCTGTCCTCCTCCATTCCTACTCCCATTCCTACTTCCGGCTTGAGATGTCACATTTCCTCCCGTATTTCCTTGGAAACCCTTTTGTTGTCCCTCAGCTGAATTTCCCCTAGTTTGAGAATTTTTTCTCTCCTTTCCTTTGTTCTTAGAGAAGCACTCATACTCAAGGTGTCCAAGTTTGTTACACAACCGACAAGTCACGGGGTCCCCTGCACAGTCTTTCCCTCGGTGATTGTTGGGAAACTTCTTGCAAAAGTACACTCACCCTTCTTGACTAGTCACCTGAGTCCTATTCCCATTTCCAGAATTAGGCTTCCCAAAGTTTCCCCTACTACCCTGGAAGTTGTTGTTGAAACGAGGTCTCTTGTATCCACCACGATTCCCTTGCTGGTTGAAGTTTCCTCCACCATCCTTCCTTTTCTCCCTCGTCTCGCTTTCCTTCTGTACCTCCTTCTTCTTTTGCTCTATGGCATACAAGTGTGCAGCTCTACCATATAAATCATCCAAGGATTCAAAGATCTGTCCAGCTAGTTGTGACTGTAAATCTAAGGGTAATCCTCTCTCAAAACGACTAGCCTTCAACCTCTTAGTTGCTACAGCCTCAAGAGAAAACTTAGACAATTCTATAAACTTAGAGTAGTAGTCAGTAACAGACATACTCCCCATCTTAAGTTCTCGAAACTCCTCAGCCTTTTGTTTCTGATGAAACACAGGGTAGAACTTGTTACGAATCTGCTCCTGAAACATTTCCCAATTAAACCCTGGTAAAGCCCTTATTACAGCCTCATTCTGTGAACAGCATAAATTAGCTTCTCCTCTAAGATAATACACAACATGGTTCACTTTAAATCCCTCTGGACACTCAACTGCCCCAAACAACTTATTAAAATCTCTCAACCATCCCTTTAGAACAGTTGGATTGTGCTCTCCTTGGTAAGTGGGTGGCTTGCTTTGAGAAATTTTCTTAAAGAGTTCCCCAGCAGGGTCACTACCATTTCCATTTCCTCTGGCAGCTAATTGTTTAGCTACAGTAGCTAGTTGCCTCACTACTTCATTCAGATGATTGTTGTAACGTTTAGCCATTCTATTTCTCCTGTAGAGGAAAAGACCTTTGTATTAAATTAAGTCTAACTGTAGGTTAGGACAACATAGACTTAAATCATAAAGCACTTTCTCATTTCATCTCATAAAAGAAGTTTTATTCTTTTAGAGTGAATGATTCACTTTGTCTTGATTGTTTACACAACCATTAAAAATAAGAATAAAGCACATAAGAAATAAAAATAATTCCCTTGGTTCTATTCTACTTGAGGCTTTAATTCATAAAATAATTTTATTACTCAACTTTTTTCATTACTTCTTATGGCTCACTGCCACTTATTCAAACTAAGGTAAACAATAACTTAAACTGTTCAACTAGATATTAGAAGCATTAGACATCAATAGTTAACTATATCTAAACAATGTCTTACATATTAACATTGTCCTTTTTGTCTCTTGACATAATTAACATATTTCCTTGGTACGAACTCTGGGTCATCCTTAGTGTCATCCTCCATTTCTTCTTCTTCTTCTTCTTCTTCTCCTTCCATGTCCTCCTTAGGATCTGATTCTTCTTTCTCTTCTTCAGATTCGGTTACCAAGTCAACATATACCGGGATGACTGGATTTGGGTTTTCAATTTCATAACACGAACTATCCTTTGACTCATCAATCTTCGAAACCGTAGGAGTCTCCTCTACAACTTAGTCTTCACATCCTTGGCTACCCTCTGGGCTTGGTGCGGGCAGGGTCTCCTCATTTGCATTCATTTGTTGGTACTCCTGTTCCTTCTTAGCAATATACCCCTCCAAGAACCTCCAATCACAACCCCACTGGCCAACGACATCCTTATACTTAGAATAGTTTGGAAGGCCTCCAAGAAATTGGAAATCACTAAACTTCGCCTTAATTTCTAAGTAGGGTGAACGGTCGGGTTAACACCTAACAATCAAAGTTGTTACGTGGTCCGGCTGATTCCATTGTGGTAGCTTCAACACAATACTCATGTACCAATAGTAGAACCGTATCTTCCAGACGTATTGAGCCAAACTTTCATAGTCTTTCTTCTCCAATGTTCCTATTTGAGTATATTTACTAGGCATACTATGTGTCATCCTGCACAAAACTTAAAACTAATGGCCCATCCTTCCCAAAACAGAACAACAAAAACTAACAGTTCTACAAAAAGAGAGGTCTTGTGGCTAACATACAATTTCCTTTACACCCAACTATTCACATAAGCATCACCTTAAACATGAACTTAAATGCATGAAAGAACAAAAACAAAGTCTATCCTACATGCCTTAACTTCCTACCCAAGCTCACCACATGGTATTAAAGTAATAACACATAATACATACCTGAATTCCTGGCATACCTGCACACACAATTTATTTTTCCAAACTTTATATTTTCGGAAATTACTATTTTTAGAAAAATTCCATTTTCAAAAATTTTCCAATTTAAGAAATTCCTCCTTCCGAAAATAAAACTTAGGGTACCCCCAAAAATAAAATTCATTTTATTTCAAAACCTAAGCTCTGATACCACTTTGTAACACCCTGGATTTTCCTAACTTCCCACTTCTCATTTTTCCGGAAAATATATTAAATTTATAAGAATTATATTTATTAAAATTACTAAATATGGAAAAACCAAAGTATTACCGCCACTGTGATAACGGCTAAGACATTTATCAAAGTACTATAGCGGAAGTCTTAAAACCAAAACAATTTAAAACTAAACTTCAAACAACTTCAATTAAAAACCAACTTTAAACTTATTACACTTCGGAACCATATTAATGGCCCTTAAAAACCAAACCAAAACTAATATTAAAAGTCTTTAAAAATCAAATGACATCCAAAATAAATGTTAGTCTTTCATAAACAATAGAATAAAGTAAGCTACGAAACACAACAAGCGCTCTCATTCCATACCATCATGAAATGACTTATGCCCACTTGTACCTGCAGCTTTTCTTTTACTAGACAACTACTCACCACGAGTGGGTCATCGTAGGGTCAAGTCCAAGACAAAACCATACACACAAAACAAACAGTCAGCAAAGCTGAGTACATAACTACTAAAGACTATGCAACAACAATAAGAAATAAAACATGCACTCAACTTAATTACCTTTGAGAACCTTTTTACCTGTACAAGGACTCAATTAAATTAATTACTATATTTAAAATCATGGATCCTGCATCGAACGGGTTTCCTCCTTAAAAATCATTGCCCTATTGGGCACCAACTTGGGAGCAACTCCAAGAAGGTATTACTATGTCACATGAAGTGACGGATATCCAGCGCATTAAAAATAGAAAAGAGTCCAACGTCTTGTACTCTAATTAGAAGTCATAGATCACTGTTCCATATGACTCCCCCCCATTGTTCATACTCAAGATATATACATTCCAAGAGTTTTGATGCAAGTCCTCTTACACTTTACGTGATTTAACCGGTTTATAAATGTTATGACTCTCATTCAACATCACATAAAGACATGCATCAAATCACATAAGCCAATTCAATTATCTTTAATTTAAGGTGATTCCAAATTAATTTTGTGTGTATCCTTTAATTAAACTGAACTTCCTTTACCACACATTAACTGTGAGTGACTAATAACTTACTTCTTCTTGACCACACATTAAACTGTGAGTGGCAACATGTCATAAAATAATTGCTCATAATTTCTTTTAATTATGTGACTAATTAAAAATACACAACTATCTTTCTTGTTGATTAAGTAACTAACCAACTTAAAAACAACTTTCCTCCTTGATGAATAAACTATTGGCCAAATTAAACTGATCATAATATTCCAATTCAAGCTTATAAAAATTCAACCTTCTATTAAACATGGAATGCCATCATACTTTAAGAACATGCTACTAACAAACTTGCCATGAACATAGATTCATGATTCAAAACAAGCATACAAGATTTCATGTAATCAAAAATTGCTCAAGCATGCATTCTAACTTTTGTGTTTGTCTTTAGTACTTACGTACCTTGTAAAATAACTGTGCTCCGCCACAACTTCTAGAAGTGGACTAGTTCAAAGTCTCCTACATAAGGAAAAACCGAAACTAAATTAAAACCTTGTTGACTAAATTCTACAACAACTATAACTAACTTCTAATTTGGAAACTTTGTCCAAAACTTCCTTATATGGTCTCTATTCAATTCCATACTTCACTTTTCTTTTCTATTGCAATACTAATTAGTTTTTTGGACTTATTTATGCTTTAAAAACCTTAATAAAAATTTTATGCCACTTTAGAAAAGTGGACAGCAATCTAAATTTATCAAAACTCCTTGAAAACTTCCGAAAACAACATAAATCGATCATACAATGTATTACTTAACTTATATGATCAATTTATGCTAATTACATACTTTAAAAGCCTAAATAATTAATTTATAAAATCTGGAAAGCATCTTAAACATGCTTAAAAATCACTTTAAAACTTCATAAAACATACTAAAATTTATATATATATTAATATAGAATTGATGTGTGATCATATTAGTACATTTTGGGCACTTAAAACTTAATTTAACTTGTTTTTATTAAAATTTCAGATTTATTTATAAACTTTAAAGTCATGAAAAACTTATAAAAACATCATAATTTCATACCAAAACATGTTCATAATATTTATTCAACTCAAATTCATGATTATAAAATTTGAACAGCTTTATAAATTAAGTTTAAAGCCCTTAAAAATCAATCTATGTTATAAAAAGAGAGTTTAGAGGAGAGTATTAGGAAATAATAGATTCATATTCATATATTAAATCATGAGGGAGTACATACATATATATAGACATGGAAAATAATTNTATATAGACATGGGAAACAATTAGGGTTTCCTTAGAGAATTATAAACCTAGTATCTAGAATATACTAGAATAATCATAGGGGTATAATGGGCATCCACTAAATATATATATTATATAACACTCCCCCTTGGATGATCATTATCGAATAGTATGCCTCGTTAAAACCTTACTAAGAAAATACCCTGTGGAAACAAAAACCTAGTGAAAGAAAAAGAGTACATCACTTTCGTAATATGCTTTACGTAATACGCTTTAAGATGTTGCCTCATTAAAAACCTTACCTGGAAAACCCAATATGGGACAAAACCATGGTTAAGAGGGAAAAAGAGTGGCACGCGTATTTTCTCCCCCTGATAATCCCTAACTGAAATCTTTCAAAATAATGAATCCAGCATCTTTGGTAGTAGCTTTGCACTTGAAGTAGAATAACATTCAACTCCTTGGTAGTTGATCCTTCCTGATTGGACTTCAATCTTCATCATAAGATATATTTCTTTCCATACTTTTGAAAATAATACATACGTTGTGTTTATATCTTTACTTCATCTTTGTTAAATTGCCACAAATTTTAAACTTATGCCTTCTTCTAGAAGTTATATAAAATAGCTAATAATTACATATTGATAATAATTTATGGCAACTTGTGATAAATCAACATCATTGTCTAATCTTATGTAAATTAGTAATTACATTTAAGTAATAATTATTTGTTCATGGTTCTTCTGGACCATAAAAGGATTATCCTTATAATATCAAGTTCTCAAATGAACATAGATTCTGATTAGCACTCACATAGTCAAACTTCAGGTTGAGTGTTAATAATTTAGTCTTAAACTCTTCAGGAGTTTGATAATATGTCACCATTGAGGTGTTCAAAATACTTCGTATAGAACTTGAAGCACTAATATATAAATATGTCTTGTACAAGTTCTTCTGAAACTTTTTATGCATAATTCACGACATGCTATTAAAATGCCTTCATATGTATAGTTTCATCACAAATATATTCTCATTGGAGTAATAAATTTTTCATGTAAATCTGCATACTACTGCAACACAACTCTACATTATGTACCAAATTTCATGCACACCACAATTATTGCATGTAAATGATGAGATGTAAAGTGTATACTAAAAGAATTGAACATAAAACATTTATATGATGAGTACGCATCTAACTACTATCTACACGGTGCAATGAATAATGCGTTTATCTACGACTCACACATGCACAAAATGTAAGACTAAAAAAATGCAAGACACTGTACAGTGTGGATTTCAAAATCCATTGTTGGACTTCTGGTCCTTGATGATATCATCATTATTCACCTTTAGTTGGACTTCAAGTCCATAATAATCTTTGACCATTGTCAATATGTCGACATAAAAGTGGACTACTATTTCAGATCCCTATTCTCAAATCCACTACTTTTGCATATGCATATAATCCATCAGTTCCATCATATACCGGTATCATTTTTCAAGATGCAATTTGCATGCTATTTTACAATGATATCTGAATACCTTTCCGATCCCATTGGTACCATTAGTCGATTATAACATCTAAGTTCTTATATCATAGGCCATCTGTTATAATTCATATATCTATACCACTTCCGGGGCATACATTATGGCACTATTATACCGTTACACTTTCAATAGTGTCAACTGCACTTTCTTGCCATATATTCCATATTTATTTTGGAACCGATCATACAACCTACACTTCAGGTGTAGTGATTCAAGTATTATTGGCAAGATTTATCTCAATGTATATACATAATATGGCCAAAATGTATCTTTAATGCTATGTAACATGAGACATAACTGAATACAAATCAAACCATAGATGTGCAACATATATTTAAAATATATAGACAAGAGTTGGCAATAATATCTCAAATAGTCATTATAGGGATCATCACTTTATAATTTAGTAATTTTGCCAACTTATCCCAATTCTTCTCCCCCTAAGTTGGTAAAATTTTCAAATATAGGGGCATCATATTCTTAACCAACTTAGTGTATAATTTCATGTGCAAAAGTATTTCGTCTAATAGAAGATTTATTAACAAATTTCATCACTTAGAAGATATATATTCAACAAACTATTTGTCTCTTCTGGAGAACAATATTAATCAGTGAAAACCACCTCTTCTCTAACTTATGATGTACATCACACATGTGTTTATAAATTCATCATAAATTGTTCTCTTCTAGAGATTAATGACAATGGGGAGACAATTATTGTGCAGTTGTCGGTTTATTTATGTGTGCTGACATTCAACAGCCC
Source organism: Suaeda aralocaspica (assembly GCA_016808085.1). Classification (NCBI taxonomy): domain Eukaryota; kingdom Viridiplantae; phylum Streptophyta; class Magnoliopsida; order Caryophyllales; family Amaranthaceae; genus Suaeda; species Suaeda aralocaspica. The sequence continues at coordinate 244,190 of PYUH01003997.1, forward strand.
CAATAAAAAAATGATTGTTATATAAACATAATCACGACTTAAATTATACGCATGTAACTCCACTCAATGGTGATCTTATGGATTGCCAATGACTTTGACAATGAATTTTAACTTACTCAAAGTTTTAACATACAAGGTGATTTGGTAAGCCTTTAATCTTATAATTTGGTAAGCTATTTTAGTGAAATTCTGGTCACCCATTACTTATCTATATCCAAAGTTGTTCAAAAAATAAAATTTTTTTTCTTGATATTTTCTTTAAAATCACAATCCAAATATAGCTCAATATCAATGTTCGTTAATTATGTCTTGCCATTCAAAACATTTCACATTTCTAACATGAGAGAGCGTCAGCACATTTTTTAAATCGAAACTTCAGGTTTTCATTACGGATGATTATACATTAAACCCGGACGACCTAATTGAATTATTACATCCAATCACTTTCTAAATTTTGGTCAGTTTTCAAACAATAGTGATCACTTTATTATACCTACTCCATGCATGGCCATAATGATTAATATGATGTGATATAAAAATACTAACATGTGTTTCTTTTTATATTTGACAAGACTAATACTTTATCCAATAATCACTCATACTCTGCTAGAGCATTAATTATTATCATGATACATGTTGTTTGTGTTGTACATTTTATACTCTTCTGGAGTATTCTTATAATCTTGGTACATATCAATTTTACCATGCTTGTCTTTAGAACTCAATTTTCCACCACACTTCAGGTGTGTTCTATATTCATTAGCAACTAACATTGTCCTTCTAGGACATATAATTTAATTAAAACACATATGAGTGGTATATAATCAATGAAATTCATTCATATTCATCTTCATAACGATATCATTTAGTATATTTAATAATCACGTGGCCACCTACATTTAATAAATCATTATATGTACCAAACTGACCATCAATATATTTTACAATTCATGGAATAAATACTATCTAGCTCCCCCCTAATCCTTGCATGTGGGGGAATGAAATAAATCCAACAACATTTATATCTCATACAGCCATATACGAAATATCTCTTAATCCGTAAATTCTTTGAGCAATGCATGTATCAAGCAAATTGAATTATTATTCTTATAAAACTCTTACATATCATTCTTGCCCAAATGTTCAATCTTTATTTTGAAAACCTTCAAATATATGGGCATAACGGATACATTTTCAACTTAGTTTCTCACAATGTCATGCTCAATTTTAAAAAAACTCAAAAAAATTATTTCTTATTAATATATATAATGTATTCATATATAATCAAGAAACCATCATCATGTAATATTCTTGTTATACTTTCTATCATACAATCTCTCATTCACTTGTGGGAATGAGTGTATCTAGCTAATTGATTGTGAACAAGTTTTATTATAATTCATCATCATTGCGTTCAGTCACTAACTAATAGCATATCAATTATTCCTTTTATTTATTTATACTTTTTTTTTTAGATGACATTGTAGAAATAGAATCACATGATATTTTTAAATAGTGGAGAATATATGCAACATATTTTTACAAACACTAGAATCTCTATGTCAAATATATTGCGTCATACTACACACGAGATTCACGAACCTTAAGGAACTTCAGATGCATATATATCAATATTTTATGCTCAATGGTTCTTTATAATTATTGAATGCAATAGATGCACTTGATTATAATACTTGACTAATATATGCTTAAACAATCTTTTATGAAAATAGTTATGTGCGATATATCTATCTAAATATGTAGTTAAAGTAAAACTCTAACTTATATAATTTTTATCATATAAAGAACAAATTTAATTTATTTTAAATTTATGAAAATAATGCTCAACATACTGTTCCAAATAATTAGAACTAGCAAATATTAAAAATAATGAGGCTAGATAATCAATACAATTTTACCTATGAAGATATAACCACTTGACAAATTTCAATATTCATATGTCAACCTTTCGGAGAACCACGTTGTAAAATTAATCAATAACTACACATCAAGTATAATTTAATCATGAAGCAATTTTAACTTTATGAAATATATGTATACCCACTATTACAATCCAAAATGAATTAGATAACATAGTCATATATGTAACTATAATGCAATTTAATATACTCCGTAACTCATTTACAGTGGTCCATAAAAGTAATGTGTGTACTATATATATAGATCATGTAACTATCTAGAGGTTCACAACATGAGTTAACTTAAAGGCTCTAATAATAAATAAAGATTAAATAATTAATTAACCCAACAAGTAGTGTCGAATAGTTATAAAACATCTTCGGTTTTAGCATTTAGTCTGGATAAAATTGTTAGGATTAGTCGTGCTTATCAAAGGCATAATAGATTGAAATCAAATAAAAGTTTTCATACGAGATAAAGGATAATACAGAGTATGCAACAAGAACAAGATTATAATTCATAAACCAAACTATGAGGGATTATGTCTACTATCGATTATAAACACATTCATAAATCCATTATTTTCGCAACATAAATTACAATTATAATCTTTACATTAAGCTGATCAATCGTGACCGCATACGAAAGTACTATATACTCCATACAAACATATATATGCTAAGTACCCATATATTATAAATACAAACTTTTAATTAAAAGTCACAAAAATAAACCATGCCAGTTCTAGATAAATAATAAGCCTAAAGATTAAAACAACCATGGAAAAACCAAAATTGCATATACTGTTCCTTGAAGATGTATAGTAATTAAGATGAGTTATATGGTTATTTAGATCTTATTTATTTCGTCTCAATGAGCATTATTAATATCCAATTATTACAAATTTGATTATATGGCTTCTTGATATCCTTTAAGTATAATATAGCAATGTCAAAAGTAAATAAATTATTACAAATCCCCACCTTAAATATAAAAAGTTGTCAATAATAATCAACCTTTAAATTATTAAGAAGTTTTTTTTTTTTTTAATAACTTATTGTCGACATTTATTTTTTATTTTTTTTTTATTTTTTGCTAACCCAAATCATCTACAACCTGTTAAATGATGGATTTTTTTTCTTTCTCTCGATTGAATTACTCAGGGAGATGGTGTGTGGTGGTCACTAGTAGCAGTAAACGAAGTTGTTAGGGCTCGTTGCTATATGACTTATATCTTGTGCGGAAGATGGAAACAATGATCGGGTTGATAACAAGTTTTTTTTTCCAATTAATGACTAATAATCTTATCTACCCATACCGAAGTATAATTTTTTCTTTTTAGATCATTTAAAAAACACTTCTTAATGGCGGCAATATGGTAGATTACTAAGGTTCCTAATAATGGCAAGCGATACACTTTTTAATGGCAGCAAGAGACTTCTTAGTTTAGTGTAATTATATCAAAACACTATGTATCAATACACCAAACTTATTGACGACTAACCATCAATAATCTTTTCATATTAGTCTAAATGTTAATGAGTCACGAATCACTCAGGGATATCACAGTCAATAAATTTATTTAATCAACTAACATATTGAAAGCTTTCAATAATCCATAAAATTTAATTAGTACACAAAGTTGTTGATTGCAAGTACAAGACTCAACAATAATCAAAGCAATAAATTAACACACTTGGTTATTCAGACGAATGGATATGGTATGATTCATACCTGAACAATGACGTATTAATTCATTGACATTTGTAGAGAATCGTGCTGATAACGTGTTATAAAAAGAGAGTTTAGAGGAGAGTATTAGGAAATAATAGATTCATATTCATATATTAAATCATGAGGGAGTACATACATATATATAGACATGGGAAATAATTAGGGTTTCCTTAGAGAATTATAAACCTAGTATCTAGAATATACTAGAATAATCATAGGGGTATAATGGGCATCCACTAAATATATATATTATATAACAATCTAAACTTAATAACATCATCATAAATTCACCCAACAATAATTTATGATCATAATATCAAAGTTTAGAACATAAAAACTCATAAAATCATAACTTCATAAAATTTTCAAACCCTAATCTATAATTTCATGAACAACAAAATTAATTCATGCCTTTAAACAATTCATACTTATATCAAAACATGATTAAACTTATAAAAACATGATTAAACATAATTATGAACATAAATTTGCAAGATTGAATCAAAAGAAAGAAGTAGAATTTTTTTTTATACGAAAGTTCGAAAAATAATACCAAAACCGGGGAGAAGGTGCAGCGGTGGCACGGTGGCTGCTGCGGTGGTGCGGTAGCCGGCGGTGGGGTCCGGCACTGGCACGAATCCCGAGGCAACCCAAAACCTTTTTTTTCCGAATTTCTGAACAGTAGTTTTTTTTTTGTTTTTCTTAAATTGTAACCTTTATTTTTTTCTTTTTTTCTCTCTTCTCTCTAAATTTGTGAAATCCTTATTTTTAGAAGCTTTTAAAAATATTTTTAAACATAAAAATATTATTTGAGAACACAAACAATTACGTTCAACCAAAACTTGTTATTTATTTTATTTATATTGATATCTTTTCATTTAATATTCCTATTGAACATAATTTTTCAATAAAAATATTAAAATTATACGAATAAAATACTAAAATACTTCCTTAAACTACGTGAAAATGTGGGGTATTACAACCGTACCTCATACGGTGGTTATTTAGCGACATTCGTTGAAAATATTTTTAAATCAAGCTGTATTTGCCGTTTGCGTTCAAAATATAATTTGCAATAAGAAAGTAGGTTTTCTAGTTTCTATATAAACCGATATTGCTCTATGAAAATCAAGCTCAGTTTTAAACAACCTCTGACCAAGGCTAACTTGACATGGTCACGTCAAAGCACGTTTATATACGTTAACCTTTTCGCTATATGCCGCAACTTCATAACTCAATTTGATAAGTATGAATTCGAAATGACATGGTATTTTCGTAAATACTTATGACACAATGAATTACCCCAAAATACATAACATGTATATGTTCAAAGACGACTTCACCGTTACTCTACAACTAATTATTTGCTCATATATTAGGACTCGTTTTCTCTTGAATCCACTAGTAAGATACGTGCAAGGTGGTTTAAGTTATTGTTTCAATGTAACTACTCCGTAAATATTTTACGTCGAAACGAAAACACCATCATCATCCGAGGAAATGCGCGGGCCTCACAGTAGGTAATATATTATTTAATGGTTTGTTATAGCCTACCGTTGGTTAGATATGAATGACAACAGCAATGAATATTCCTTATTGACTGCAACTTCAACATGCTCTTTGTGATATGTCTACAAATAAATAACGTCTATTGAGGTGCTTGAACAAATTTGTGGAGGGAAATCACAAGCATAGAACAATATTTGAAATTTTTATTCATTGCCTTTAAATATCAACTTAAGTTGGACATTTTACATATCTCATGAAAACATATGTTCATATAAAACATCTCTAAATATTTGTAAACATTGCTTAAATATTTGATATGTCGACAGAATCGACAAATTCACGATTTCCTCGTTGTGATTACTGTTTCACAAACCAAATATGCGGTTGTGAAGTACAACAATTTGCTGGTATTCGAATTTCTTCATCACATACAAATCCTGGCCGTGCATATTACAATTGCCGTGCATGCGGATACTTCAAATGCTAGTCAATGAAGATGTTTGCGTTTTGTCTAGCTATGACCATGAAACTGATATTGAGGGAACCCAGCAACCAGAAACAGTTACTATAGTTGATTTACAATTAATTCATAAAAATCTAAGAGTGCTTAACTTTTGTGTTTTTTCTGTAATGTTCTTCTTAATCGTTTTTTCACTCAGCAAAAGCATGAATATTAATTACATGGTTGTCACATGTGCACTTTAGTGAAAGTGTTTTTAACACATAATATCGATTAAGGACTTTTATTTTACTACGATGGTTACAAGAATGTTGTGTGTTGTATGAAGTTGCGAGCATCTAGTGTAATAATATCGTTCTAATATCGTAAGTAGTTTAATTAAACTGATTTTGTTATATGTTCTTAAACAAGCCATTCTTCGTCGATGATAACGTCTATAATTGATAGTGTATCAATTTATTTGATTTAAAGTCATAGTAAGTAACAGTAACACAAGTTAATAAAGAAACCCGTATTGTAATGGTAATGGAACAAATTATTTAAAAGTATTGGTATTTGAATTAAAAATCATATTTACTACAAATAAAAAAGTAAACATGATTTACCAACTTAAACATACGTACATGTTAAGTTTGTTTACTGTAAATATTGTTCTATATTTGACAAAATCCATGTTAAATAAAGGTTAAGATAATTATTTTATAAAATAGTTATAATCACATAACCTATGTACATTAATCGGGTTTAGAGAAGAATATGTAGCACAAATATACAACTTAAATGTACACTGTCCATAGTATATATCTTTATATGTACAACATGTATCCAATATATGTATGTCAAAGCAAAGATTACAGTGCATCCAATACAGTAGCAACACGTATGTCAAAGCAAAGGAAACAGTAGCAACTTATAAGATGACAATTACAGTGCATCCAATACAAAGATTTGGGTTAACCAAGAAATTTGGTTTGTCAGGTCACATAGCAGCTAGGGTAATGGGTAATGTTTGATTGATTAATTCATTGCATGGGAAAGCATGAGCAATTGTGCAATTATGGTATGACAATGATATGACCTTGCTCATACAATTTTACTCCGCTCACTCAACATCATAGGTAACTAGTTTATTTTAATTTGTTATTGAGGAAATACTTTGCATACGTACATGTCACCAAAATTTACGGAAGGGCAATCCCCAATAATTTACTCCAATAAACCTAGTTCATTTGTGTAAAGGCATCAACTACTATGTCGTAATTACCCCCACTTAAAAAAACAGTAGCAGATATCTAATTTGTAGAAGTAGAACAATAGTTACCGGAATCAGTAAGTATCTAAAATGAAAGACAAAGCATTTGTGCCTTTGTGGTAAACCCTAAACCGAAATAATAAATCAACTATTAAATTTTGATCACGCAAAATTTTACCGTTAAATAATGCTTATTTAACTAACAATTAATTAGTTTTAAGTGAAAAAATTAAAGTAACCAAGTAATAAACGTCACATAATTAAAAGTGATTGAATTTTAATGATCATTAATAAACCGTATTGATATATGACTAAATCATGATAGCTACTATGTTAAAGTGTAGTATTTGTTGTTAATTGGTATGTAAAATCTAGAGTTGTGATGTTTGATTAAATCATGATAGCTACTACAATAGGTGTTGGATGGGACATTATTTGATTTGCGGAATTGATTTCTAATTTAGAAGAAACATGCTAATGGAAAAGTAGTAATGTGTACAATATGGCAATGACATAGCCATTTGAAACATACGTCATAAGATATAAAATGCAAAACCACGAAACTGTTTTCCCAAAATTCAGGTTTCTAAACTGCGCATAGGTGACTACTACCATCTATTTACTGGTAATTACAAATTATTTTTGAAATGTATTTTTGACATTATAGTTCATGGATACCGTCCAATTGACGTGGATGAAAACTTTAAAATACTATTATAATTCATCAACTACAAGTATTGTCAAGAGAAAATATTGCACTACTAGAGTAATATAGTAAACAGTTTGTATTAGTTGAACACTTTTGCTGTGTATTAGGTGCTTAACAAGAGGGGTATCTGTCGACCTCATGACCAATTGAAATTACAATGATGAGTAGATCCAAATAATTTTACAATAACTATAGTGTTACCATAATAACAGAGCATCCTTGACTCATATTTTAAAATAATTTGTCTTCAATAGAATTTTATAAAACTTTTTATATAATTAATCAACGGAATGTGTAAATAAGACAAAAAATAAGTCCGTATAAAATAATAAGGTTCGATATAGGTGTATTTTTAATGATCCAATCATAGGTGTTCCGCGAATGGAATTACAACTTATTCACGAGGCATCCAATAAATTGCAAAATAAATAGTTCCACAAGTACAATTAGAGCTGCGAAACGTGTAGTGTCGTGTGTTGTTCGGGTCGGTTTCATGATTATATAAACGGATTCGACCCCTCCAACCATAACCCGAACTGCTTAATAAAAGTGTCGTGGAAAACTTCCTAATAACGGGTCGAGTTTGTGTCGATTTAGCAGGTCGAGTCTTTTAATTACATACGATTGTATAAATTAAGGTGGAATCATGTCGTGTCGAGTCAAGTCGTTTACGTAAACGGCTTGAACTCTGTAACCCTAACCCTACCTGTTAAATAAACGTGTCGTGACGTCTCAACCCCTTTATTTAAACGGGTCTACACTCTCAACCCAACCCCGTTAATAACGGGTCGATATCATGTCGAGTTATCGGATAGTGTCAATTTCGCCCACCTCCAATAGTACATGTATTCAGCCTATAAGTATGTATGACAGTAGGTGTTTCTACTAAGCCCCTAATCCATATCTCATTTACAAAATTGTTACCAACCTCAAAGCTCATTCTCATTCACTTAAAACGTTGTATTAAGGGAATTGGCTAAAAAATTGGACACGATAAAAACAAATAGTTTCTTCTATATTAACATATTGCAATTCTTTAGTGGTACGTACTACAACCAAAAAATGAATGAAAAATATTATATGGATGTTTATAAACCCAACAACCATGTTGAATCCAAAAACGTTGTAAGAGTTCATTCATTCAAAGAACTTATAACACCATCACCTATGAACCATGATTCAACCACATCTACCAAATGCTCCACAAACATCTCGAATGAGGCATGTCAAGCAAGTAATAGTTCGTTGTTCAACATAGATGAGTTTGATGAATATGTCAAACTATTACTTTATGATAACTTTGATGTAAATTCACCATGTAGTCTAGATATCCAAGATAAACTAGATAACAAAGTGCATGAGCTAATGCATTCGTTAAGTCATAGAGAAGACAAAATAGGCAATGCAACAACAATTTCATGTAAGTATATGCGTGATTGTAGTATTTGTGTGTAATTTATTGTGAACTTAATAATTATGGTATTTTGGTAAGTAGGTAAGTAAATATTGAGTTTACTTAGCACTATGTGGTAAAGTTTTATTAATTAATTATGAGATTGGGTTTATGTAGGTAAATTTATACTCTTTATATAATGTTCTAGTTTGATAGTTGCATAACTTGATATTGTAAATGAAAAAATAAAATAAATTGGAAAATCAAATCTAACTTGCTTAAAATTGATTACTATATATAATCTGTATATCACCTTGTCATGGAATGTTATTTAATTATGGAACTATTAATCAGTATGTTTATATTATTTGTATTAAAATAAGCAGTATTGGACATCTATGGGAAATTAAAATACCTTTGTACCATATATTGTGTATTAGGTTTTCAATTAATTTAACAATATTAATTTGTTAGTTAACTTGAGGTAAAACTCTATAAAAACAAGAATTTGAAGATGAATATAGCATGCATGAGTTAAATGAAGGAAGTAAACACGAGTTACAACAAAATATAAATTATAGTTTCATGATTAATAAAACATGTTTTAAAATATGGAAATGAACATGAGTTACAAGCAACAATATACTACAGGTTGATGATTAATTAAAGATGATTTAAAATATGGAGGTGAACATGAGTTACAACCAAATATAAACTAGAGTATGAGGATTAATAATACATAATTTAAATTATGGAAGTGAACATGAGTTACAACCAAAAATAACCTAGCGGTAGATTTTTAATTTTATTAATTTGAAATTAATTTCAGAAAAATGTTTCCAACAATTGAAACAATATAACATATATATGCATCGTGAAATCTTTTTGGTCCAACAAATTTGTGACAATAAACCATGGTGTCAAAACCACAGGATAGTAATATAACAATACATTGCCCTAAGATTGTTAAGATCATTATAAAAAGTTCTAAAGCAGGAGATCGTGGACAGGAGTATAGACTACGATTCAACGATTTCTTGGGGAAGGCATTGAAAAATTATGCCAATTTGCTAAACTATAACGTTTGGTGATATTAAATTTACAATTGGTTTAAACGGAGTAGTTGTTGGTGAGATGGATACACCTGCTTCGTGTGGCATGGGAAATGGCCAAGTTATAATTGCTAAAGAGAAGGTATAATACCACTTATAAGGACACATTAGTGTTGCTGAATCCCTAATCGTACTTAAAAAGGTTTGCACTATATTAATATTCATAGACATTTTTATTATTTAAATAATAATCTGTTTATTTTTTTTCAAAGGAACCATTCGTGAACGTGGACTCCAAATGGATTGTATTTTATATATAACGATCAGTAGGGAATTATACCTATGAAAGTTTAGGTCGTGGACGGAAATCATGCTTACGGAGCTTGTACAAGTACATAGGAGCAGAATTAGGAGTAGATTATCAGTGTCTGACTTTGTGGTGCAACGGAGTAAGAGTTTCATGTGGTGGTCATTTGCAGTACTCACCAATTACCAACGGAAGTTACGTGACAATTGCAGTAAATGTGGTTGTAAATGTGTATCTTCAAGCACTTGACTAATATGATAGGTGATCGTTTAAATTACGATCATTAACGGCTTTAGGTAATGCTCTACATAAGACTAAGTGTTGTAGGTACACCCTAGAACAACGTAATTATATTTTGCTTATATTAATGTATGTGTTTCAATGAAGTACTACATGTAGTTTGTAGCAATTGGTACACATAATTAGCTTCATAATCTGCTTGTGCAAATCTTTATTGATAACTTTGTCTAAAAGGTTCTGACTAAAATTTGTGCATTTATCCCAATAGAAACTAAACGCATAAGTTTCAATTATGAAAAATGGCCACGTTACGACAATAGCTTTGTATAAAGGCGGTTATATTAATTTGTTGTGGTACAAAAGTTTTATATAATTTCTTTCAAAATGTTTGAATAAAATGTATAAAATAATTGAAAAAATATGTTATGATATGTGTGTACTTATTAATTTCATTTAGTATTTAGCTCATAGTAACCAATTTTTTTTGGATATTAATCATCTTTATTTACAACAATGTTACCAAAGTAATCAAATATGTAAATAAATTTCAGATATGTAGTACATATTCGAAAAAAACAAAACCAACCATGTTTGTCAATATTGAAAACATCACCATAGTATAAAAAATTTGTAGTAGTGTCCTAGATTTACGGAAATTTTTTTTCATTCGATTATGGTAATTATTAATGTATGTGGTGGATAAAATTTTACAGCAAGGTTACTTTTCTTTCGTGTTACGTTAGAAATTTAAAGTTATACAATACACTGTAGCTTACTAAGTAAAATAGAACCATAATTAATTTACATATGCGTAGCAAAGCAAATGATGGTTTGTTTGCCTAGCAAAAACAATGTGAATTTAGCAAAACCTACATTAATTCTTAGAAAGCCCTTTTTACAACACCAATTAAACCTGTATTATGGCTTATTCACCATGGCCATTTTACTACATGCAACATGCTGCCTTTTATTTTTTTTGGTAACTAGCAAGTGGTTGCTCCCAAAGAAAAGAGCAGCCAATGGTTCATATACAATATAATTATAAGTGTAATAACAACAACAAAGCATAGCTTTATCGTAATAATGGAAACCTGATCAGAACTAAGGCATTGCATCAAACTCCTAGTTCAACCCTTTAACCTCATAGTCCAATTACACTTTAACTTTAAAAAAATACCTTCTACGATTAAAAAAAACTAAGTTTAGTAAATAAAATACACCACTACAACTGGTTTACTTTCATTCAATCATATCAAGCACATCATTGATAGAAGCAAAATCTCCTTCATTGACACCATCATCTTCATGACCAACTATATCTTGTTCATCAAAAGTTACCTTTTTCCTTGCTGCACTAGAACTTGCACACCCACATCCATCCTGCAATAGAATTCATGTTTACCAAGTTACATTACAAAAGTAAACACAATTGATTAATATTAAGAATGATAGGATAAACTACTCACAATCATGGATACCTTTGCAATACTTTTGTTACTCTCCTTCCAACCCTTTTCACCCAGACTCTTATAACGTATTCCTTTCGGCCTTCCCAGTTTCTTCTTTGGCATGTGAGGATCAAGAATAACACCGTTTGTATGCATATATACTTGGCTACCTTCAGGTGACGCAAAGTTAACATCAGCGTTTACCACTTGATATATGCTACTTCTTCATAGTCCTCATATACAGCTGACGGAACATATATGTCATCAAGATTTTCAGCAGGAATTTCAAAGGGGTCAACATCAATATCAATTTCTTCATGATTGAAGGACTGCCTGTTGTTAACAGGAGTATGAAACCCTTCAGCTCCTGAAGAAACATCTTGATTGACTGTAGGTGTACAAGTTGGTGTAGAATTACAAGTACCACCAGCACCGTCAACATTTAATTCCTTATTCCCCTCCTTTAACTTACCAAGCTCCTTGCTTATTCTCTGTAGTCCCTTACGCATGATACTTGCAGCTTTTTTTGAGGATGAAGCATCGAGAGCCATTGGATCGAACAATACATTAAATTCATCAAACCTTTTAACATGTCCAGTCTTTGTCGGATCATGATACGAAACCTTGATAAGAGAATGCTTTCTAACAACATCTTTACGCCATCGCCTTATAACATATTTTTCCGGTGGACTGAATACCCGGTTCATATCCAGTATTTTAATACAATGACGACACAACAATGCGTGAGTTTCAAAAAACTTACACTCACATTCGAAATCTAAGTTTTCAATTGAATTTGACACGTATGATACGTCTATCATCACTCAAATACTACTTTAACCCACCACGACAATATTTCCAAACCCTATCCTCTAACATATAGAGAGTTTCATTACATCCAATCTGCAAAGTGGCTATACGATAAACATATAAAAGACGCTCACATTCAATTTGGATAGTATGATATTTAGCATCTGTATATATTTTCCTAAAATAGAGCTACAATGTAACACCGGTTGATGAATTTCTAACATACTTTTCACAGTTCAAGTCTGCATACCTTGCATACCTTTCCTGACAAACTCTCCTTTCAATAGAAACAATGTACTTTTCACCAAAATCACACAAACGCGTGCTTCTTTTCACAAATTGATCAAAACAACTATTAATACTCTCCACACGTTGTGTTGTCCTCATACCAGCCCAAAAAATGTCTTTCATAAAATCCGGAACCCACATTGACCTTTCTTTGTAAATGTATACAAGCCACCCAACTTTCTCAAGCTTATATTTGGCAATTACTTTCGCCCACCCCGACTCAAACTCATCAACACTGAAAGTATCATAAATAACACCTAACAGTTCCTCCTTAAGCTCATCATACCTGAAACCCCATAGTTTGTTGAACAATTTTTTTATATATATATACTTTTTTTAATTCTGTCTTTGTTAACATATTTATTAAAGGTTTTCTTACAAATTTTACATTACATCATAAATTTATCAAGTTACATGCATGTGATTGTTACATAAAACTTTTAATATAGAATATAAACATGGATTGCATATATAAATATTACTTACTTTTGATGCTTCCCAAGCTTATGAGGTAGTTTTTGCAAGATATGACATATGCACCACCTGTGCCTAGTTTGCGGCATAAGTTCCGATAAGGGCTGCCTCATTGCATATGCTTGATCAGTCAATATCCCAATCGGTGCTTTCCCACCCATACAATCAAGCCACTACCTAAATACCCAATTAAATGTGTCAATGTCCTCTTGCATTGCTTTCAAATTGATTCAGCTCATCTTGCATTGCTTGGATCCAATCAACAACCTCGAGTGCTTCTACATGATTTAGAGGCTCCATGATGGACAAGAATGCATTAAAGGCACATAAGTTCCTTACTTGAGATCTGGTCTGAGTTTCTTTCGTAATATCACTAATAATTAGATGGATTGGATGAGTCTTATGGTGTTTCCAAGGTTTAGGCTGGAAGTCTCTGATAGGAACTGCAGTCTCTCCAGTTTCTCTAGGAACTCCTTCTAGATCAGTGGTGCTTTCTTCATGTTCATCGTCGTATGGAACTTCATTCACTGTTCCTTCAGGAACTGCCTCATTCTGCCTTCCAATTTGGAACTGATCTTTAGGAAATCTTGCTTGTTCCTTGTTGGATGTTAAGTCTTCTTCATCTGGATCTCTTCTTACAAGCCCTATTTCGAAGTTCTCATGTTCCTGCAAAACGTTAGTATTATTGCACGAGCAATGAGGTGGGGTAGGGACTAGGAGGACTTCGCTGACGTGGACTGGAACGTGTTGTTTAATGTGATTTCGGCTGACGTGGCATGACTCCCGAGAACCTGCAAAAAGGGACTATAATCCTTGTAGGATTATTTCCCCCTCCGATGCTTAAGTAAGATACTTGTATGAGAGGAAAAATATTAAATAACTTAAATAAATAAAGTTAGAGAGAGAATTGGGCTATTTCTAGAGTGATGTTGTTTCTACTGGAACACTGCAAGAGGGGGGTTGAATTGCTGTGTGGAACTTGTATGCGGATTTTAAACTATTTTGAGTGAATTAAAGAGTGCGAGATATATTTCTACGAGAAAAACTTCCTTGGCCCAAAGGAAGAAAACTCCACTTCTATTATAGGCCTGTAATAACTTTTACAACCTAAATTCTCTATTTTCTCTCATCAGTTCCTGTAGGAAATTGATTCTCAATTCTCACTCTTTAACTCTCGTTTCTCTTTCTCTTTTTCTCCACTTTTCTCTCGTTCTCACACTTCTCTTTCTCTCACAGATTACAACTCAATACAGACTCTAATACATTGAAATATCTTGTAAACTGGACTGGAACATCAATTAAAACTTAGATTCGTATGAATGCTCAAGTGTGTTCTCTGATGTTCTGCTCTCCTTCTTCTGAAATTCTACGAGTATTTATAGAGTGATTCTGCCTTGTAAATATCAGCCATAAACCACGTTCATTGATCGCCCACTACTCCATGACTCCTTCCATCATCCCACGTCATTAGACCTAGAGAATAGGATTTTTGACCTGACTATTTTACCGTTTATTCTTCCCCATAATCCCATGATCTTATTCCTATATTTAAGGGCTTCTTAAAAACCCTAGATCCGTTATTTTTCAACAAGATTAGTCAGATATTTTATCCTCCTAACATTAAGGCATTAAGGAGAATATTTTATGACCTAAATTATATCATAAATTAATCTAGTGTTATTTGTGGGATAGATTCGTTTTAACCTCTAGATATGATGTTCCAACCAGATTTGAGACTCCAATGTATTTACAAAGATCCTAGAAGATTACTCTCATAATCTTCTTGGAAATTCTCTGCTCTTCATCAAGATACTTTGTTGAAATGCCTTGACGTTGTTCGCCTGTTCCTGTAGGAACATATCTGTTCTCGTGGCTTGTTCCTACGTAACTGTGTTACTCAGGAACTTCTCTTCTTTCTTCTATGTTCCTTGCAAGATTCTGCCGAAGAACTTCTCCTTGAACTTGAATGTTAACTTGTCACGTTGCTCCAAGTTCCTTACACTTTGAACCTGTGAAATCTCATAGGAACTCAAAGTATATATTAGTTAGTTAGTTTGTGGTAGTCATCAACAAAACTTTACTTTCAATTCATGGGTCAACAAGTGATAAGTTCTCTAGTTTGTAATAATTTTGTAATTTTTCCAAGAATGTAAGCTCCCCTAATTTTACCCATTTGAGGCCTATTTATAGGCTAATGGATGGAGGTTTAACCTCTCATTGGATGTGTCATCCAGGATTGGCTTCCTCTTTATGGGGTTTTTATGGGCTTTCCATGGATTTGGGCCCTAAAAGAGACTTACTCTTTATTTCCCCTTTTAGGGTTTTTGGGACACGTGGTCCAATAGTAGGATAACATGTGTCATCCTATGTGTCGAGCCCATAACTTGACATGTCGATTTTCATGGCTTCGACATTTGTCGATCTTTGATTTAGGACACTTGGTCTGTTAGGATTTTGACACATGGTCCATTCATCTTTCGCCACGTGGCAGCACTTAGCTTGCCACGTCATTTGCCCCATCAATTGGGTTGTTGGTCTTTCATCCAAAGGCCCAATTTATTCCAAGCCCATTATATACTTGAGCTTTATCAGAGTGTTTTTGGGGGGGAAAGTTTTAAATTTTCAACCCCCCTTCCTCCACTATTCACTATAAATAGGGGGTGAGGGTGAATGATTGAAAATTATTTCACTTCATTCACTATTTTACTTCAGTAATTTTCCTGAGAGAGTTTATGAGTTTCTAGAGAGAAGTTGAGGCGATTTCCGGTGAAGCAATCTCCGATCAAAGGCGATTTCCGACGAACTTCTAATTCTTATTTCTTCATCATCCTTGAGCCACCTCATCAGGTATTCTTACCTGAATCCTTTATTCACCTCCTTTTTGTTTTTTTAATTATGTCTTCTAGTTCCTCTTCCCCTGGTAGTAAGGGGGTCAACTGCTAGAACATCCTATTCCGGTGACTTTGGTTCGTCACTGGATACCCAATACTCAGTTGCCCCTCATATTGTTTCTTTTCTTTCTTCTCCAATTCTTCCACTCCTTCCTGTGTAGGGGGAGATGGCCAGAACAAAGCAAACTGCTAGAGTGACTGATGAGTCTGGCTCTTTGTGGGTTTCTCCTGATTCATTGACCGAAGGCAACATTCCGACTACTAGTGACCAGCCTGCTCAAGTAGAAAATCTTGATGTCTCTGAGGAGTGTTAAGAAGAAGTTAGAGCTGAGGAACCTCCTCCTAGTGTAGAAAAGAAAACCTATTCTCCCCTCTCTCCTGGAACAGCCCTAGTTTCCCCTTCTTTCTTAGAGGACTTCAATCCAGAGAGATTTGCTAGCTTCTTTTTACTTGATAATTCCTCTGCACTGATCATTCCTCAAGAGAGTCAGTCCATGTTAGATGCCCCATTAGGATCTTTTGGCATCTATAAGGATGTTATTGACATGGGTGTATTTATCCCACTCTATCCTTTCTTCTTTAACGTCTTAAGACGTTATAACCTTGGCATGGGCCAACTGACCCCCAATTTATGGGGACACATTCTTACTTTTGCTGCCACTTGTGTTATGCACAAGGTAAAACCCTCTTCCTCTGCCTTTGTCAACATTCACACGTTGACTAAGGCTTCTGGCTGTAAGGAGGGCTGGGACACCCTCTCTAACGTAAAAGACTTTAAAACCGTATTAAATAAATCCAGTAAGGTTAAGGACTGGAGAGGTAGTTTTGTTTTTGTAAAGAGTAGTGATGAGAGACTAGTTACTCAACTTAGGAAGTGGAACCTTAGACCAAAACATAGTGGTATAGCTCCTTCCCTTCCTGATATGAGTGTAGAGGATCAGAAGGCTGTAAATTTGTTTAGAATTAGAGTTGTAAAATACAAGGGAGTTGAACACCCTAACCAACAAACCTAGTGGATTCCTTTCAAAGAATACTTTTTGGATAGGAACTTCTTAGCTGCTTGCGGGATGGTTTATGGTAGGGATGCCGGTAAGGACTTTTTATTTAAGTCTCTATAACTTCTTTTCGTTTTACTTTAATACTTAACCATTTTGTTTCATTTTTGCAGCTGAAGCTATGGCATCCCTTCCTCCCAACAAAAAGGATGAGGACTCTGAAAAGAATAGCGTGAGGTCCCCCCTGAAGTCAAAGGCCAAGCCTCCTCAGGAGAAGAAGGCTGAGACTGAGGTATATTCCTTTTTCCTTGTTCACATTTTTCCTTCTTTTTTTCTTTTATACTTACCTTCCCTTTTTTTTATATTTTTTATTCTCTTTTTTTTTTAAAGGCTACATACCAAGCTAGTCAGGGGACTCTCCCTGACCGGCTTGTACGACGGGTATAACATTGGGGTATCAGTCCGGTCAGTTACTTGGCCGGGCTGGTACATCTTTGGGTAACCCGTCATCCAACTCGATCAGGGAGAGTCCCTCCTGACCGAGTTGGTCAACTTCCCTTGAAGCAGTTCGGTCAGGACATGTCTTCATGACCGGATTATACGTTGGATATAAGAAATGGGGGGCAGGCCGGCCACTAACAGGAACCCTGTGGCCTGCCTCCTTGTGGCCTTTTCTGGTCGGCTTGGTGACATTTTAACGACCCCATCGTACAAGTCGGCCAGACGGCCTCCATCTGGCATGGCCTCCATCTGGTCTGCCCGCCTCTGGCCTGGTACCTTGTGGCCTGCCTCCTTGTGGCCTTGTACCTTGTGGCCCATCTCCTAGCCGTCTTGGTGTCGTTTTAACAACCCCGTCGTACAAGTCGGCCAGACGGCCTCCATCTGGCCTGGTATCTTCTGGCCTGCCTCCTTGTGGCCTAGTACCTTGTGGCCCATCTCTTGGCTGCCTTGGTGTCGTTTTAACGACCCCGTCGTACAAGTCGGCCAGACGGCCTCCATCTGGCCTACCATCTTCTGGCTGGTACCTTTTAGCTTGGTACCCCTTTCCCAATCACGTTGTTTCATGGGAAACTCGGCCAAGAGCAGTCTTCCTGGCTGGCTTGGAAGACGGGGGTGAAAGTGAGAGAGATAGTAGGTCAGTCTTTTTTCTGACCGGCTTGCTAAGTACCCCAAAAAATAAAATAATTTTTTTTTTTGCTTTTTAAGCTATAATTGAATATTAACTGATACATATACAAAATATTGCTTATTATCAATCAGAATTAAGCTATATCAAATACAACTGCACTCTTCCTCAAAAAAAAAAAAAAAAACAACAGCACTCTTTCACACCAAGCAGCAGCAACAACCTAGCAAAAGCTGCAAGAACCACCGAGCAACAGCAGGACGAGGAGACAACAAAAGATGAGAAGGCAGCAGCGGCAATGCATGAGAAGGCAGTACAAAACACATTGGAGGAAGCAATAACAAAAATTGAAATTAGATAAAATGGAATTTAAGCCGTACCATCTGCAGAATGCTCAAGTTACACAATTCAAACCACAAAAAAACAATTCTTCCCTCTTTTTTCCTACTTTTTTTTGTATTCTTGATTATTTTGTACAATTCAAATGTTCAAGTTACACAGTTCAAGCTCTTTAAATCAAAATGCTGCATTGCTAATAATAATAAAGCTACAGGCATAAACTTTCTCAATTAATAACATGCTCATGTAAGACTTATAGCATTAACAATTTGTTCACGTAAAACAAATGATAGTTTAAGGTACCTTTCAAATTCAGCAATTACTCCAAATTCAAGATCAACTCACTTCAATTCAATACCCTAAATCTGAAACACACTCAAAAATTAATAACGTTACAATATTTTTTTCAAAAATTAACAATATTTCTTTCTTTAAGTTAGTTACCTAGGAGGTTGAGTGACATTAGCTCTCTCCCACCCATTCTCATCAGGCCAAACAAAAAGCAAGCCTTGAGACACCATAGTTGGTAGTTTTGTGGCACAAGTGGGGAACTTTACGGCGCGAGCTTCCGGACCTTCTGATTTGGCTTGAGGGATCCGAGTACACGAACCGCAACCATCAAAAGACCAACCATGATTTGAACACTGCAAATCTCCATTCTCATCTATGCTCCCTTAGCTTCCTAACACATCAAAAACATTTCCAAAAAATCCACATAAACACACAAAATCACCCAAAAATGAAACCAAACTCACTGAAATCAATGAACAACAGAAACACCCAATTCATCAAATCAGCTAAAAAACCAAAGAAGCAGAAACCCAATTCATCAAATCAGCTACAAGTTCGATAGGATGAAAGCCCAATTCATTAAATCAGCTCAAAAATTGAAAGAATCAAGAAACCCAATTCATAAAATCAACACAAAATAGTAAAAAGCTGAAGACTTTTATCAAATCACCTTCAAATTCAAACACCCCAATTCATCAAATCAGCTTAAAAATCATAAAACCTAAAAACTTTCATCAAAGCAACTCAAAATCCAAGTACCCCAATTCATCAAATCAAATCCAAATTCAAAAAAGCTGAAAACATTCATCAATTTAGCTTTAAATTGAAACAATCATAAAACCCCAATTCATCAAATCAAACCCTAAAAACAACAATTATATCCCAAAAAATATCAAAAAATCAAACTCATTGTGAGTTTTTGAATGGAGTTATGTTGACGATTCAATCAAATGGTACTCAGGAACTAATTGATAAAGAAGCACTGGATCAGTTCACCCAACCAAACCTAAAAAAAAATATGTAGTAAATGAATATAGAGAAATATTTTCACCCCTGCAATACCTTAAAGAAGAGTTCAATATTAATTTCCTTTAAGCAAAAGACTAATATTACAGAAGCTAATTAATATTGGTTACCAAAAAATAGCAAAAATGAGACTACAATACAACACAATCCTAGCTTGTAAGCTCTTCCCAATACAAAACTCAAACTGACTATCCCAAAAACCCAGAAACCTAAACGGCTAAACCCCAAAACCAGAACCCATTAAACCCTAAACCATAAGCCCAAATCCAGAAACCCTAACCCAAAACCAAAACCCTAGGCCACGAACCAAACCAAAACCAAAACTAGATAACCTAACCCATGAACCCACACCAGAAACCCTAAACCACGACCAAAACCCAAGCCGATAAACAAGCTCCAAATCGAAAACACAAAACCAAAAGCCAAAAACATAAACACAATCACTTGAAATGGAAAAAAAAAATCAAAAACAAACAAATGAATCAGGAAAAACAAAAATTGAAAAGAAATTAATAAAGCAACTTGAAATCGAAAACAAAAATCACAAACACAATCAACAAATGAGTTTAAAACGGAAACTAACCTTTAATCATCAACAAGCTGAAGTCAATAAGATGAACTTTTACAAGATCTTCAATAAAAAACGAAGAGATCTTAAAGGACTCTTCAAACAAAAAATAAAACGAATTAAATCAAAAATATGAGAGAAAAATTCGGAAATTTAACAAAAAGGGGAAAAATTAAACCTATGGAGGAGGAGAAGTGAGGGAGTGAGGAAGGAAGAGGGGCGAACTGATGAAGTGAGGAAGGAAGAGAGAGGCGAGAAAGGAAAGAAGATAAGGGCGATATAGGAAGGAGGAGAGAGGGAGGAAGGGAAAAATTAGGTTAAGTTGTCTATTTATATCAGTTGTTTTGGGCATGGGTTTTAATGAGAGTTGTTTTGGGCATGGGTTTTCTTCTTTTTTTCAATACTACTGCTGATTGAGTATTTGCTGCGGTTCAAACCGCAGAAATTAGTAATACAACCGCAGCAAATAAATTATTTGATGCGATTTATTTGAACCGTAGCAAATACTTCTACATGATAGTAATATCAATGATTATTTGCTGTGGTTCTTCAAAAACCACAAGGAACCGCAGCAAATGTGGATTTTTCCACTAGTGTATGGGTTTAGAAAAGAAAAAAGGCAAGGGGAAAGGAACCCCCGTTTTTGGCAAGTCGGCCAAAAGAAAAGAGTCCTCCCATCCACACCTGCCTCCAAAAGGATCAGGTTGGAGAAGGATGGGAGTGAGAACGAGGATTCTCACTCCACAAAAAGTAAGGGGACTTCATCTCCCCCAGTCAAAACTGCTCCTCTCCAGATTAGAGAGAAGAAGGGCAAGGATGCCCATGACTCCACTACCTCAATTTCAAAGGACATCATCCCCACCTTTGAAAACCCTTATGAAATGGAGATGGGCCTTCTTGACCCCATCCAACAACAAGAAGCTAGGGAGGCAGGTCTTACAGTTGGGGGTACTGGCCTTGTCCTTACGTTGATGGATCCCTTCAACTTTCCTCCTCCATATGATGACCCTTTGGCCGGCATCAGTAGATATATCAGGGAGGAAATGCCACAGTCCGTTCCGGCTGAAGCTCGTGCCTCTGGTGGTAAGTACCACAGGAATATTGTAAGCACATGTTACTCTCATTCAGGGAGTAACATTTCTTCTCCAAGAGATCCTAAGGCAGTAATTTTTTCAATTCGCATTTCAGATGATGCTCAATCCACTGGAAACTTCCTTGATGAGGAAGGTGATATCCCCTCCACTAGCAAGATATATGACTCCAACTACAGAAAGGGAGTGGTGAAAGAGGTATTGAAGTGTGGAGATCCAGAGTTCAAACGAACTTTGAATGGAATCATTGAGGGCCACCTAGGTCCCATCTTCAAAAACCTGATTGAGGTAAAAAATTTCCATAAACCCTTTACTTTTCCAAGCTTAACTTAGTTTTTCTTGACTTAGTTTCTCTTGACTTCAAATTTTGATCACTTTGTTTTCTTGTCAGGCCATCTTCAGACTGGAGTATGTTTAGAAGTACATGACCAATGTCAGAGAGGAGAGCAAGAAGACTGCTAGAATGCAGACTCTTGCTGATGCATATATCACTGAGCAAACTGAAAGGGCCAAAGCTCATAACTCTCATGTTGTGAGAGCTTTAACAGAAGCTCTTGGAAAAGCTGAAGAGGAGAATGTCTCCTTGAAAAACAATAACAGTGAACTTATGCTCCTCCTTGATGACTACAAGAAGAAAGAGCTGGACATCCAGTCTGCTGAGGAAGCTAAGAGGAAGGCTCAGGCAGAGGCGTCATCAGCTGCTGACAAGGTGGATGATCTTGAGAGGCTGATGGAGGAGAGTCAGAAGGAGCAGGAAAAGGCTGAGAAAGAGAAGGATGAAGCCAAATCTCGAGCTGACAAGGTGGCTGTTGAGAAGTTTCTTGAAGGAGAAGCTTTCATGAAATCCTGCATTGCTGATGCTTGGGAGATGGGTCCTAGCAGTTTTGCTCCTTTCAGCTGGTTTGAGAGGAAACTGGAATATGTCAACTCAGTGAGGTTGGCACAACTTGCTGGTGAAGAGCTTCCTCCAGATTATGATTCTGATGACGTGGTGGAGGACACTGCTGTTGAAGGAGATGAAGCCCCCACTGATGGCAAGCAACTCTAGCTCTTCCTCAAAAATCATTATTGTAATAAGTCTAGCTTAGCTTTAATACTTAGCTTGTTTTTTCAATGTTTTCTTAAATTTTTGCATAATACTTAGCTGATTCATAACACCAACACTTAGTTGATTCATAACGCCAACACTGAGTTTTTTATCTCACCAACACTTAGTTGATCTTTGGAAATTACTTGAATTGTTGCCCTGTTGCTCAGTTGCAACACTATTGAAATCAAAGTTGTGTTTTTATATGTGGCCTAGTAGGGTACTTACTCTGCCCCAAACTCAGTTTTGATGTCTGAGCTGGCTTGATGTCAACAGTTAAAATCACTAAGTTTATAAAACT
Source organism: Suaeda aralocaspica (assembly GCA_016808085.1). NCBI lineage: Eukaryota > Viridiplantae > Streptophyta > Magnoliopsida > Caryophyllales > Amaranthaceae > Suaeda > Suaeda aralocaspica. Next base: position 267,501 of record PYUH01003997.1, read on the forward strand.
TAACGTTTATTCATTCATTACTCAATAGGAGTGATGAATCAATCAATCATATTGATTGCCCTTAAACTTAGGGATTGAAGCCCCCACTGATGGCAAGCAACTCTAGCTCTTCCTCAAAAATCATTATTGTAATAAGTCTAGCTTAGCTTTGATACTTAGCTTGTTTTTTTCAATGTTTTCTTAAATTTTTGCATAATACTTAGCTGATTCATAACACCAACACTTAGTTGATTCATAACGCCAACACTGAGTTTTTTATCTCACCAACACTTAGTTGATCTTTGGAAATTACTTGAATTGTTGCCCTGTTGCTCAGTTGCAACACTATTGAAATCAAAGTTGTGTTTTTATATGTGGCCTAGTAGGGTACTTACTCTGCCCCAAACTCAGTTTTGATGTCTGAGCTGGCTTGATGTCAACAGTTAAAATCACTAAGTTTATAAAACTTAAAGTTTATTGATTCATTACTCAATAGGAGTGATGAATCAATTAATCATATTGATTGCCCTTAAACTTAGGGATTGAGACTGTTGCTTAACTCTTGATGAAGTAGGACCTTGCCCTTAGCTTATAAAATGTTGCTCTTTGACACTGTCAATTTGAGTCTTTACTTAACTTTTGGTTAAGTATGGGGCCTTGCCCTGGTGAGTTACATTGGGCTTAGTTCTTAACCCTTAGTTAAGTATGGGTGTTTGCCCTTTTAATATTCAACGTTGTTTTATGACACTTAGTCAAATTTAGGACTTTCTTAACTCTTGGTACTTTATTGAATCAAAAGTCTCTTTTTGATTTTGAAATCAAAGTCTATTATAACAAATTCATGATTTGCTTGTAAAAATAGACATGGTAGGAAAGAAGAAACCTCATTAATTGCGGCCCATAGCCAATTTAGTACAATAAGAAATTTCTTTTCCAATTGACCAACGTGGATCAAATTTTTGAGCTCATGGCCTTAAAAGGTGGTTCCTTAAATCAAATCAAAGATAATATTTCATCAAATTTTTAGCCTTCCAAGTTATGGGCACTTCATATCCATCTAGAGCTTGCAGACGATAAATTCCATCTCTTAGTACTTCAACTATCTCCGTCCCAACATGGTCGTCGGGTGCCTGGCCTACCTTGACATTTCTTTTAGGTTCGGCCTCATTAAGAATAAAATCCTCATGTTGACAAACTAGTTGAGGTTAGGTCACTTGACTTAAGCTGTGGATGGCCATCAACTCATTTTTAGCCACCCCCTCAACTTTCCTCTTCTTGCTAGGTTCTTCCACCTTCTCAACCCAAGCAGTAGGTTTGAGAATGGTTATGTAGCATTCCCTGGCCATCTATTGGTCACCATGGAGAGTTCCAACTACCCCATTGTTACACTCATACTTCATGAGCATGAGATGCGTAACAATGACTGCCCTGGAAGCATTCAAGGTCGGCCGTCCCAAAATTACATTATAAGCTGATAGTTCTTTAACTACCAGGAACTTGACGACCATGTTCCTAGCACAATCCTTGTCCCCAATCCTTACCGGTAAAGAGACGGTACCTAGAGGGTTGATTACGCCTCCCCCAAAACCAATGATGGGATGGTGGATAGGTTCCAAGGTGGACGAATCATACTTCAATTTCTTCAAACAAGCATAGATGATAATGTAAAATTAACTTCCGGTGTCGATTAGTATTCTCTCAACTCTCATATTGGTCACTTTCAATTCTAATACCAAGGGGTCATCGTGTGGAGTACGGACATTGCCCTGGTCCTTATCACTGATCATGACCTATGGGAACTTGACCTTGGTATCATGTCCCGCCTTTGGTGACCCTTCTCGGGAGAGACTTCGTAAGTACTCTTTACTCCCTCGAATGGCTGGTCCGCCAGCTGCAAACCCACCAGAGATGACGTACACCACATCCTGCTTCGTATCATAACCATCCTTAAGCTCACTAGCCTTAGAATCCATCTTCTGTTTGGAGCTCTTATCTTGGGACTTGATTAAGTGTTGTGAAATTTTGCCCTTGGAAACAAGGGACTCAAGAGTTCTCTTAAGATTAAAGCAATCATTAGTATGGTGCCCCGTATCTTTGTGAAAGTGGCAATACTTGCTTGAGTCTCTATCCTCCTTTGAATTTCTTAGTGGTGGTGGATCATCAATCTCAACCTTGTTACGAATTTCCTTGAAAACTGAGTAGAGGTCCTTGGTGAACTCTACCTTAGGGCCATCATTTGACTTTCTTTTCTTACTTTGGAAGTTTCCTCTCTTGCTTGATGATTCGGTTGCCCATGTAGCATGTTTCTTTTGCTCTTTGTTTTTGGAGTGTTGATCACTCTTTTTGTCATCTTTCTTTTCTTTCCTGGTTAAAGCACAAAGCTCTTGGGCATGAATGAAACATTCAGCCTTTTTCAGGATTCCCTTCAATGTCTTACAATTTCTTCTTACAATCAAATTTAAAAGTTCCATCACGGAGACCTCTAAAGAAGTTGTCCCACCCCCTTCGGACAGGTTTGGGATTTGCAAAGACTCCAGATTAAACCTTTGTACATAACTTCTTAGAGACTCCTTCTCTCCTTGAACAATCTTGGCCAGATGCATGCTGGTCTTCTTCTCCCTTTTGTTTGCCATGAAGTGGTGTACAAAGATAGTACTCAATTCATGGAAGTTGTGAATTGATTGGTCTGGAAGACTATTGAACCACTTCTGGGCAATCCCCTTCAAGGTGGCTGGGAAGTACCGGCACCATGTTGCATCATCTGGGCCTTGGAAATACATCAAATGTTTTTAAGTAGCCAAATGCTCTTCTGGGTCAGTGGTCTCATCAAATGGCTCAATTTGTGGCATCTTAAACTTGGTTGGACGTGGTGCCATCATGATGGACATGGAGAACTGAGTTTTCCATTCCGCAGCCATATTGTTCAGCTTTCCTCCATTGATCCCCGTAGGGTCATGGACAACCTTTGTTGATCCCTTGTGGAGATCATTTGGCTTAACCACGTTTTCCCAATACTTAACCATCTGTTCCTTCTTGGCCTGATCGGCCTTATCAGCTTTCTTCTTCTCAATGAAATTTCTTAAATTCTCTCGTTCCTCAAAATCCAAAGAGACGTGATGTGAATCAGACATCTCCTTGGTGGAAGAACCCTCAGACGAGCCAGATCGACTTCCTTCCTTCCGGGCCTTTTTAGCCTTCAGATATTTCCTTGCATCCTTACTCGATTCCTTCTTGGATTTGAGGTATCCTCTCGCATCTCTACTTGATGACTTTTTCTGCTCGAGATACTCTCGAGCATCACTTGCAATAGCCTTCTTGAACTCAATGAGTTCCCTAGCATCAGTTTGTGTCTTGCTAGATCCAACTTCCTTCCTGGCCAGCTCCCGTTTGGATTTGTACTTGGGAGTGACAAGATACATCTTCATAGCACCCCAATGAGTTTTCAAAGGAGTTCTTTCTTTCTTTAGCTTCTCAACTTTCTCATGGAAAGTTAATCTCTCTTGGCCTTGGCCTTCTTCAATCATCACACCTTTCATCTTTGAGGACGAAAGGTGTTGAGCCTCAACCTTCTCTTGAGTTGTCTTGGTGGAATACGCCCGTAGAGTTTCCGCCAGGTTCTCTTGGAACCCAGCCAAGATACTCTTGAGCTTAATCATGGTCACTAATTGATTTCCAAAATCAGTTTGACCTTGTGCTATTCTCGGTGTGCCAGTACCTTCCGCAGTCTGGTAGTTGCCAGCCTGGTCAAGATATCTTGTNCAGTCTGGTCAAGATATCTCGTCTCATCCTCAGTAAGAATCCCACTTCCAGTTATTTTTAGGAGCCCCCCCCCCCCCCCAGACGCCGCCAAATGTTGTTGCACGAGCAATAAGGTGGGGTAGGGACTAGGAGGACTTCGCTGACGTGGATTGGAACGTGTTGTTTAGTGTGATTCCAGCTGACATGGCACGACTCCCGAGCACCTACAAAAAGGGATTATAATCCTTGTAGGATTACTTCCCCCTCTGATACTTAAGTAAGATACTTGTATGAGAGGAAAAATATTAAATAACTTAAATAAATAAAGTTAGAGAGAGAGTTGGGCTATTTCTAGAGTGAGAAGCTCTCTAGTTTGTAATAAATTTGTATTTTTTAAAGAATGTAAGCTCCCCTAATTTTAACCATTTGAGGCCTATTTATAGGCTAATGGATGGAGGTTTAATCTCTCATTGGATGACATGTGTCATCCAATGATTGGCTTCCTCTTTATGGGGTTTTCATGGGCTTTCCATAGATTTGGGCCCTAAAAGAGACTTACTCTTTATTTCCCCTTTTAGGGTTTTTGGGACACGTGGTCCAATAGTAGGATGACATGTGTCATCCTGTGTGTTGAGCCCATAGCTTGACATGTGGTCGATTTTCATGGCTTCAACATTTGTCACTCTTTGATTTAGGACACTTGGTCCGTTAATTAGGACTTTGACACATGGTCCATTCATCTTTCTCCACGTGGCAGCTCTTAGCTTGCCACATCATTTAGTATCTACACTATTTACACTATAGTCAGTTTCATCAAAAATAATATGTACACTTTCCTCGACACTTAATGTTCTCTTGCTGTAAACTCTATAAGCCTTACCATTAGATGCATACCCTAGGAACACAGCTTCATCACTTCTTTCATCAAATTTCCCTAAGTTCCTTTTACCATTATTATGGACAAAACACTTACAACCAAATGTTCTCAGGTGAGACACATTAGGTTTTCGTCCTCTAAACAATTCATAGGGAGTTTTGTTAGTGATGGGTCTACTCATGACTCTATTTATAATGTAACAAGCTGTATTTACTTCTTCTGCCCAGAAGTTCCTTGGGAGTCCACTTGCTATCAGCATCATTCTTGCCATGTCCTCTAAGGTTCTATATTTCCTCTCCACAACACCGTTTTGTTGAGGTGTTCTTGGAGCTGAAAAATTGTGATCCATACCATGTTCCCTACAAAACTCATCAAACTTGTAATTTTCAAATTCTTTCCATGGTCAGATCTTAAATGTATAAGTTGATAACCACTAGATTTTTGAACCTTCTTAGCAAAGCAAGTAAATTCATCAAATATTTCATCTTTGCTATGAAGGAACATAGTCCATGTATATCTAGAGTAATCATCAACAATAACCAAGACATATAGCTTACCACTCCTACTTTGGACTCTCATGGGCCTACACAAATCCATATGAATGAGTTCCAATGGTTTTGTGGAGCTCACGAACTTTTTGCTTTTAAACGAACTTCTAAGATGCTTGCCTCTAGCACATGCACCACATATTTTATCACATAGGAACTTAATGTTAGGTAATCAAACAACAAGTTCCTTTGATCTAAGTTTATCAAGTAGGTGGAGACTAGCATGTCCAACACGCTTATGCCAAAGTAGGGGATCATCCTCAATCACACTTAAACAAGATAATGTACTCTTAGGAACTTCATGTAAGTCAACGCTATAGGTGTTCCCTTTGCGTTTTCCCTCAAGTACAACTTGATTAGTGTGATTGTTGATGGTTTGACAATGCTCATTATTAATAAAACAGAATTCCCTTTATCACAGAATTGGGAGATGCTAAGTAAGTTATGTTTAAGACCATCAACAAGAAAAACATTATCAATTGCATGGGAACTTGACTTACCAACCTTACCTAAGGCAACTATGTTACCTTTTTTATTATCACTAAATGTCACAGTTCCCCAGGAGCAGACTGCCAAGTAGAGAAATTTAGATTTGTCAAATGTTATCTTCTTGGAACAACCGCTGTCGAGGTACCACGTGTTCTTCCCCCTCACTAGCACCTGCAATACAGATTAGATGTTAGGTATAGGAACCCAGGTTTCCTTGGGTTCCTTTGTAGACACATCATCATTTAATTTTTCAATCCATGTCTATTTTACGTGTCTAGCATTTACATCTAAGCTGGAGTTCCGTTTGGAACACTGGCCTTTCAAATGACTCGTGTTCCCACAGAACAGACAAACTTTGGTACTTGGAAGTTCCACGTATTTATTCTGCTTTCCCACTTTCTTTTTATAATTAAAACCAAGACCTTCAGTCCTTTTCGATTGGGCATTCAGAATCCATGTTGGAACTTTGTGTTGATCATCCTTTTTGTTCCTTAAATTAGTAAGTTCCATTTTAATATTATCAAGTTCCTTCATAAGTTCCTTGATGACTGAATCATTTAGTGTTCCTTCAGTGGAACTCTGATTTAGATTGGTCAACTTGTAGCAATTTAGTTCCATAGTGACTTGACTAAGTTCCTTTTGAAGTTTTTCAACTTTTACCTTTAAATTCGTATTTTGATCTAATAAGTCGAAAAATCTTTTCTCCGTTTTAGTTCTATTTAACCTAAGCCAATCACTGTGTTCCTTACGAGTTTGAAGACCCTTTTCACATTCGGTTTTTAGTCATAATACATTACTCCAGTTTTTGTGAAATTTTAGTACCAGAGCTACTAATTCATGTTTAGAAAAAGCATCAAAAAGATCAGAATTTGGATATACCTCGTTAGCGAGTTCCTCATGGACCTCGTTCCTATCAGTTCTGGCCATCAAGCATATGTTGGCAACTTCTTCATCAGGTTGTTCCTCTTCATCTTCTTCGATTTCAGAATCTCCCCAGGCTGCTACCATTGCTTTCCTTACATCATTCTTGGAATAAGAAGGTTTGTAGAATTTTTCTTTGACTTGTTCCTTCTTGTCCTTAACATACTCCTTGCCCTTGGACTTCCCTTTTTTAGTATCCCACAGGGTACAGTGAAGCATTCTGAGGATCCACACTTATGGCACACGAATTCCCTTTTGTTGCTAGTGAATTTTCTGCCCGTGTTCCTATAGGAACTTCGATTCTTGTTAAAAGCCCTTTTGAATCTTCTGACCAACAACGTTGCCTCATCATCATCTTCTTCTGATTCGTCACTTTCAGCTTTCAAGGCCAGCCCTTTGCTTCTGGAACTCTCTCCAGTTCCTCCAAAATGCAATTCATGGGTCAGCAAGGAACCATCAAGTTGTTCAATGTTGTATTTCGTGAAATCCTTTGTTTCCTTGAGTGCAGTAACCTTGGCTCTCCATCTTCCATCTTGTGGTAGACTCCTCAGCACTTTCCTAACCTGCTCATCAGTAGGTATATCTTTTCCAGGAGAAGAAAGCTCATTGGTGATGTTAGTAAAACGAGTAAACATATCTTATACTGACTCTCTAGGTAACATTTCAAAACGCTCATATTTAGACATTAATAAATTGATTTTAGATCGTTTTACTTCACTAGTTCCTTCATGAGATACTTGTAATAAGTCCCATATTTGTTTAGCGGTTTTGCACCCCATGATACGGTTGTGTTCATGTGGTCCAATGCCACAATGTAGTAATTTATTAGCACGAGCATTAATTTCCATTTTTTCAAAATCTTCTTTTTCATATTCAGAAATCAATTTAGGAACTAATTCATTGTTAGAGTTAGTTTTTTTTACCTCATAGTCGCCTACTTCAATTACACGCCAAACCTGGTAATTTTCAGCCTTGATGAAGATTTCCATTCGATTCATCCAGTACGTGTAAAATTTCCCATCAAACATAGGTGGTCTTTGAGTTGAGTAACCTTCCTCCAATTTCTCGTGAGTGTTCATCTTCAGGATCCCTGTTCAAGGTTGCTTGATTTTCCCGAGTTCCTGCTCTGATACCAACTTTTGTTTCTACTAGAACACTGCAAGAGGGGGGGGTGAATTGCTGTGTGGAACTTGTATGCAGAATTTAAACTATTTTGAACGAAATAAAGAGTGCAAGTGATATTTCTACGAGAAAAACTTCCTTGCCCCAAAGGAAGAAAACTCCATTTCTATTATAGGCCCGTAATAACTTTTACAACCTAAATTCTCTAATTTCAATCGTCAGTTCCTGTAGGAACTTGATTCTCAGTTCTCACTCTTTTTCTCTTGTTTCTCTTTCTCTTTTTCTCCACTCTTCTCTTGTTCTCACACTTCTCTTTTTCTCACAGATTACAACTCAATTCAGACTCTAATACATTGAAAGAACTTGTAAACTGGACTGGAACATCAAATTAAACTTAGACTCGTTTAATGCTCAAGTGTGTTTTCTAATGTTCTGCACTTCTTCTTCTGAAATTCTTGGAGTATTTATAGAGTGATTCTACCTTGTAAACATCAGCCATAAATCACGTTCATTGATCGCCCACTACTCCATGACTCCTTCCATCATCCCACGTATTTAGACCAAAAGAATAGGATTTTTGACTTGAATATTTTACCGTTTTTTCTAGCCCATAATCCCATGATCTTATTCCTATAATTTAGGATTACCTAACAATATTTAATTGACTTCTTAAAAACCCTAGATGTCGTTTTATTCTTCAACAAAATAAGTCAGATATTTTATCTCCTAATATTAAGGCATTAAGGAGAAGGTTGTTATGACCTAAATTATAGCATGAATTAACCTAGACTTATTTGTGGGATAGATTCGTTTTAACCTCTATATATGATGTTCCAACCAAGATTTGAGACTCCAATGTATTTACAAAGATCCTAGAAAATTACTCTCATAATCTTCTTGGAAATTCTCTTCTCTTCATCAATATACTTCGTAGGAATTAACTTGATGTTGTTCGCCTGTTCCTGTAGGAACAACTCAATTCTCGTACCTTATTCCTACGCAATTGTATTACTCAGGAACTTCTCTTCTTTCTTCAATGTTCCTTTGCATGTTACTGTCTAGGAACTTCTCCTTGAACTTGGTTGTTAACTTGTCACATTCCTACTATGGAATGCTTTAACATTGCTCCAAGATCCTTACTTTTTGAACCTTTGAAATCTCATAGGAACTCAAATTATATATTAGTTAAGTTTGTTTGTGGTAGTCATCATCAAAACTTTCAATTCATGGGTCAACAGAAATGTTATTAGATGTTTAAAGGTGAGTGTCAGTCATATTTGTGCAAGCTTTTGGTTAGCTAAAGTTGGTTATTAGTAATATATTATTAAGAGTACGTTAATGATATGGTAAATTATCCTTTAAATACTACTAAGATTGGATACTGTAATGCGTCCATTTTCTTGGTTTCTTGTTGCTGTAGTTTATTCATATATTTGGTATTCATTATTCACCATAAATTTATGTGCTCTTAGACTAGCAATTATTGTTGAAATCATTTGTGAGAAGTATTATTGTTCTATCATTTGACATTTTCATGAGGTTCTGAGTTTTATTTGATCCGCATAGGAAAATGCAGAACGAACTCCAAAGAAAATGAAAGTTGAGACTATTCTTGATGAGAATTTAAACCAAAAAAACAGCTGGACATCACAGTGTAATGTGTACATATGGAGAAGGAAATAGGGGGAGTTCATCCTCTACACTTTCAATTGAAGTACCTCTAAGATATCGGCAGATTTCGACTATTAATTGTAATCCGTTATGCAAGGAAGTTTATGGTTGATATTCTTTTTTATGGCTAATTATTTAACAGTACTAATTTTTCTTTACTTGCGTTCCTTACACTAAATTATCTTGTTTGTGCAAGTAGATATTCTTACACTTGTGCTCTTTGTTTCAAAGCCTCGCGTTATTGGAGAAAATGGTGGAGAACAAATTTGCTTCGTGAGGTTTGTTTAGTGGATCAGAGGTTCGTTCTTTTGATTGTTTAGGAGTACTAGACAATGACTTATTTAGCATTGTATTGGGTTTGAACATCAGTATTGTACTCTGTATTCTAAAGCATTATTACTTTTGTTGTTTGTTGTTTGATGTCTACTGTAGCTGCAATGTGCCATTACGTTTAATTGCTTGGAAAAACTTCCTAAGGTTATATGGTAACCTTTTGATCTCAGCTGCTGAGACAAGAAAGGTTTTAAGAGTGACTAGGCTGACTGGAGTAACATATAATGGTATTAATATTAATTAAAAATTGAATCCTTTTTATATTTGATGTTGGTCTCTAAATTATTAATTGTGAAATGTGTGCTTAATCAAATATACAAATTTACAGGATTTGCAGTGTCACATACTCCCCATACTTCTCTGACTGAAATTTCTGAAGATGTCAAGTCGACGCTATTTACTAAATGGTTAGTTTGCGATTCATTTGATATTTGTGTAGTAATAATATCTTGGCTCCTTTTTTATTGGTTTGTACCTTAACATTTGCAAGAAGATCTATATTTAGTGGATCATTTCCGGTTATGCAGGATTGGACAGCATCGAGAATGGCTTTACAATAGAAGGATGGCTCTACTTGAATTGGAGGCTTCACCTAAGATTATTCTCTTGCATCATGTGTGTTTAGATTAGGTTTTGCTCAAAATATGCAAGAAATGTATGTTAAAATATCTGCCTTACGTTTTTTTCCAGGATCCGGGGGAATTAGGACCAATTGCTTTTGAATTATGCACACCACTAGACAAGATAATTGAGTGGTGTCACATTGTTACAATCCCAACGAGTTTACCTAATGCGCTTTCATATTAGAAGCCTATTTCAACAATCACTCGTGATTTTTCAACAGAAAAATTCTATGGTGTTGGTCGTTTTGAATACAAAATAAACCACCATGTATTTATATATTCTAGCATATTCTATTGCACCAAATTGGCTCTCTAAATTATTTGCTCATATGCTTTTACAGATCTTGTTGGAGTTATAGTGTATATTTCTGAGCGTAGGGTGGTATATGGTTTTGATGGAAAACCTAAATCGTTGTGCTATGTTTACCTGATGGATCAGAGGTACAGTTCTATTTCATTCTTCGCTATGCTCCTTTGTTGCTTCTTATTCTAAGTAATTGTAAACAGTGCAAGGTTTTAATTTGAAATTTGCAGTACTGATATACCATTAAGTTTGGTTTCTCGAAATGAATTTATGGAAGAGCTCTATATGATTGCTAGCTTATCATCTGAATCATGGAAAATATTAGGCATAAGTCAGTTGTTGAAAATATCATGCAATGGTATTGTGAGCTAAAGAAAGAGCTTTTTACTTCAAATTCAAATAACAGTATACATTTTATAGTATATGATTTCTAGATTCGAATTAATTCTAACGTGTTTTAAATTGCTCAAAAATTTCAGCGGTTGCAGTTTCACACACGATAGACTCTAAAGTTTTCCAGTTTCCTAAAGGGTCACTAATTGATGGACTGAAAATTTGGTCAGTGTTTATAGTTTTATTGAAAAATGCTATTATTTGCAATCATTTACACTATTTCATTTCATGCAATATATCTGTATTGTCAAGGATTAAGCGTATCAATGGTTGGCTAAATGAAAAAAAAAAGAAATTTTAAGCATTTGTCAAGCCGAAACAAGAGTTTCTAAGAGATTGCCAAATAAGAAAGTTCGAAGAACATTGGTATGTCTATTGTTTTGCAATTCTAAGCATAATTCAGGTTACATATATGTAAATAGCTCATTAAACAATACTACCTATTTTGTTATACATGTAGGCTTTTGAAGGTGAGCAAGAAACAGGTGACAATCTTGAACCAGCGTCATGCAACGTTGTCCAACAGACACTCAACTCTATGGAACAACATGAGATTAGAAGTGATCCTGAAAAGCGTGAAAGATCTGATCGGTTCCTTGTGTGAGATTAGAGAACACAACAACATCTATTATCAGTCTTTTGCAACTATTTCAAAACACATCGCAAACTCACAACATTTTGGTAACTAGATTCTCTTTAGGAATAAATAGACTATCTTTGTTAGAAACAGTCCTATCTTATCAAAGATCTATGTGCAGATGTTGTGGTGGTGGTATTATATGTTTCAGAGCGTAAGTTTGTTGATTACCCTGGAGGTGGGAGTGAGGAAATGCGTGAGGTGTATCTAATTGATGACAGGTATGTCATTTATTCTATCAAGACTTGGCTACAACTATTGCCTTTAGTTAGTTACTGTGTTTGCAATGAGTTCATGCACGAAAACTACTGTCTGTTTAGAGATTGGCAAACATGCAATGTGTGCTCGGCCTTTGAGCATTTTGTGCAACTTCATACAATGGTAACACTCTACCTTACAGTATAGACATGTTCACTTATTTGAGATTTCTCACCATAGACAGTCGTTTATAGGTTTTACTGCAAAAATAATGTAAAATCAATTTGGTTCAATTTGTGTAGGATTCGCACTCACACACACTAAAGATACAAAAGTTATCCAGGTGCCAACTAGTGGTGTTGCTGATGCTCTAACATCATGGTATGTTACGAATAGTCTTAACGTCTAAAATAGTGATACGGTATTAAAAGTTTGATCATGGAATATTATCCCCACGTATAGTGCCTCCGGTAAGCTGCTTTGTTTTTCCCATATGGAAAGTGGACCTTTACAGGATTAATGTGAATAAGGATTTCCTAGCCGATACTCGCCGCAACATACCTATTTTGCTATCCCAATCTAAAAGTGTAGCTACTTCTCATGGGTTAATCCGTGAAAATACAGGTGGGGACGAGTTGATGTTGCTGGCTCTAGCTCAACGACAATATCAATCAATTGCCACAATACCTCGGGATATAATGAGTGATGAATTGTATGGTAATTAATGTTTCAAACATGTTTTGTAATTGAACACAAATGATTTCTTATAACTAAAAAGATTCAATTATGCAACTATGTATTAAGAACCAACTATGCAAACTATTAACTTTTGCATCCATGCATCTATATTATCCTAGACAAGTAATAAATGTGTAAATTAGTATCCTTAATATCAATATATCTACTATTTTTATGCTCAATAAGTTTGACTGCTATTGGAATACACATTGATACATATATATCAATATAAACACCGCACATATTCAGTTAAACACCATACGTTTGGAACCTCGCACGCGTAGCGCACGTGGTGCCAACTAGTTATTTAAAAAAATGGCTACAAACTTAGATAATATTGAAACAATAATTCAACTCTACCCAAATTAACAGTCGACGACTCCAATCTTCATACGAGAAGTGGTACATTTCCTGAGAGCCCTAAAAATCAAACTTGTGGATTTGTTGTTGTTGGTTGTCCGAAACATTTACCGCTTTTATCATTTTAATTTTGTTAAAGGACTTAATTTGAATTAATGTATCACATTAAATCAATATAATTGTCTTGGACAAATTGTATCATGCTAGGAACCTTGAATTAATCTTGATGACAGTTTGACTAAATTAACTAGTTTCATTTGATTTCACCTTAATGATAGTAATTTTGTATTAGGTTGTAAATCAATTACTTGGTTCTTTGTATAACTAGTGTATGATTGAGAGAAAACTAGTAATGGCCGCCTACGGGCTAATATGACACACTCGGCCATATTAGTACCTTCACCCCCGAATCCAACCTTTGGTTCGCAAGATCATAACTTGGAGTCATCCCCATGGGATCGAAAGGGTTATTCGTGCAATTTAGATTATCGTCCCGTATTCGTGTCCCGTTCGCAATCAATCTAAACACACGATTTATGAGTTTGATTCCTAAAACTCATTGGCGACTCCTTACTAGCTCGTCTGTATTCGTTGATATTATCTCACTCGAAAAAAGATAATTATAAATTATAAAAAACACTAAAATAGCGTATTGCAACAGACTTTGTCACACTAACGTCGCAGCGTCACAAAGTTTGCTACGCTACACCTGCAGGGTGACAAACTTTGTAGCGCTGCACAGTCAGCGTGAGAAACGTTGTCACGCTGCGTTGCCAGCGCCACTGAAATTCCTGCGCTCCTGTTTTGTTGCAAAATACTTCTAAAAAGGTTTATTTCACCTTTTCTTAAGCCAATTTTTTAGGTCTAACTCGACCTATGGACGGTTTGGGAAAGGTGACTAAAAAAATTTGGGACCCTAAAAATTCGAAGCCCCTATAGTGGCGACTTCACTGGGGACTAAAAGAGGGTGAGACTTGAAAATTTTCTCTCAAATTGTACACTTGTTATATTTAGAACATTTGCATTTTTTTTAATCATGTTGCATACATGTAACATACACTTGGCCTCCATGTGTTTGAAACATGCCTTAGGATTATCGTAATACTTCTACATTTCGGGGAGGATCTATTGACTTGGTGGGGCCCATGGTCTCTAAGCAACCGAGCAAGATACAACCTTATCCCAACTACATCAATTTCTAAGCCGCCCATGGTACTTAGAGGGGAGAAACTTCATATCTAACGGTTATTATACTGCAAAGTGTTGGAGCACACTCCTTAGATGTAGGACCTTTTTGTCCTACCATGACTGATTGTAGTTTGACTGCATTATTTTGTAATTATTGCTTCCTTTTTGTTTTGTATAGTTGCTTGTTTTGCGTTTTTTATATTTTGTGCATATTTAGATTTTATGAGATTTTCATATCTTTTCAATCACAGTATTTTATTAGCAAACAAAATTAAATGATTACATAAAATATTTTCCATAATTTTAAATTATATTCTTTGATATCATTTGACTACTTGGAAGATTTTTTTTATACACCAATATATATGATTTAGTTAATAAAATATTGCAAAACATATTATTAGAAAATACTTTAGAATATATTTGATTTATTAGAAAATATTTGATTTAGTTAATATATTTGATTAAATAGAAACTAACTTATACACTTAACATTTATTAGAAAATTCAAATAATATTAACGATTTCAAAAAATACTTTACCTTTTTGAGATTTTTAATATAATTCGAACCTTTTGGAAGTTTACTAATTAATTCCTTTCATTTAGAATTTTATTAGTTTAATTCCAAATTTCTAATAAATCTAATTATCTCACTTTCCCTTGTATTATTTTCAAAAAATCAAACACTTAGAATTAAAAATTAAAAAAAAAAAATCCATCAAGGTTAATCATGATATTTATATTTTTTATTTTATTAATTTTTATTTTTCCTATGAGCTTTCCATCAACTAACCTTGAATGTTATAACTCTAAATGTTGAGTCTTGTTTCTTTTTTCTTCTATTTTTCTTCTATATTTTTTTGTCTTCCGATCCCTCATCGTCTCTTTGTAAAGATCAAATAATGATAATCTTAAGTTTACTAATTGCTTGACAATGCACGATTTTGATCAATGTTTTCAATGACTCACGTACAAATAACATCGTCACCAATCTTTCATAAGTTTAGCCTAATAATAGGCCCATTAAGGCCTAAATAACGTACATATGGGCAACATGGACATGAACCCAAACCCTTTAAATACAAATTTANCCAAACCCATTAAATACAAATTTAATGATAACTTAGCAAAAATCAATAGAAACTTGCAGTGTAACTAACTCTACAACGCTACAAAAACAGCGCAACTCTTCTGATTGTGCAACACTGTTAGCGTCACAAGTTTAATAACGCTACCTAGCTAGCGCTACTTCTTTTGTCACACTACAAAGCTAGCGCTAGAACTATTTTTGCGCTAAAAAGTCATGTATTTGAATAATCTTGATGAATATGTAGTATTTATTTGAAATTACTTATACACAATTAAATCATAATTAACCCCAACTAAAAGGGCTTTAAGTTATTTTAGAGCCCGTTCTGGTTCAATAAAATACCCACTTTTGTTTTTTTCAATATTTTATCTATTAACACATATTGAATGGACACATTCTTGTAAGTGCAATCATTATAATATGAAATTGCAAGGGTTGCTACATATTATTGGCATACAAAATGATGAAAAAATGCCTAAAGTAAACAAAAGAAAATTTGTTTGCTTTAGAAAGTGATAATATGTGCTATATTGGCTACTACTTTTTTTCTAAACACTTCATCCCACCTTTGCATCAAACATGTCATTCTAAGTGTTTAAATTATGAGCCCATGGTTCAACCTACTCCTAAATGTTTGATTTAGAATCTATTGATCAATAGACCCAAGGTCTATAGTTTGGACTGAAATATAATGAAGTTTCAATCAATTATGGTTATTATTTAAAATTCTTCAAATGCAAGCTCAAGAAAATCCGAAAAACATTATTCAAGACGATGTAGACGCATACATACAAGAAACATGATTTGGACCAAAATTAGAACTCCATTCAATTTCTCTCTTTTCTTTTCTTCTTCTTTCATGGTAGAGTTTGAGACTTATGCTGCCAAGTATCATTTATGTACTAATCTCAACTATCAATAAAATGAAATCCATTCCATCTTCAAATTGTAATTCTCTCTCTACTTATCATGTCTTGCTTAAACAAGTACACTCCGAATGAACTCATCAAGTTGAGTTAATCAACATGGAAATGAAGAACAAGTTAAAGCATAATTGGCATAATATAGACTACGTTGTTCATATCAAATGCATCCTCAGTTTGACACATCCACACCTTGAACAACTTACTCTATATCTTACATCCTTTAAATTAAATGTGTCAATTCCTTAATTAAGTTATTAAAGCAAAGTGGTTCAAATAAATTCTCTTTTGGGAAACAAAATTTACTTTATTATATTAACCATAGGCCCGGTCACCACGAGCCTAAAAGTTCAATTGAGGCTCTATTTAAGTCTCAAAAATTAGGGGCTCACTCCAAGTCCACTTAGTGTTTATTTAAAGATGCAATACACCAACATAAGAGGCACCTTTGAAACCCTAAAAATGTGTCCCTTATCTTGAATAACCTACACTATGATCCACTTTCTTGGTAGCCCGTTTGTGCCTAAACAGATTGCTTGTTTTTTTCAACCTACATCAAACTTAGCCCGGGGATGGGAGTGCTACGAGGACATAAATTAAAATGCAACTCCATAAAGCATACAATGTGAAAGTAGCTCTGATTTGCAATTCAAGAAAATGGAAATGCATGAAAAGTTGTCAACAAGTAAAGTTTTAAGTAATAGAGTTGCTCAAGTCTAAGAACAAGTTTGTAGCATAGTTTGGGTTAATTATGGGTACATGAGCCTTCTTTTCCTTTTCTATCTTACACGCTAAGCTTAGCCACGCTACAACCCTGAAAAAGCCCTCCTTGAGGTGTAACAAAAATGCAAAAAACTTGTGTCTTTACCTTTAACACATCAATAACTCAAAAGCAAGAGCTACGTAAGACTTGATTCCAACTCGAATTGGATACGTATGCAACCTTTCATAAGGTGTGGTCTTAAAATTCCTACATCTTAAGGACATGTAACATGAGTAAAATTTTAAGGGCCCATGAAAAAAAATAGGTCCTTTGAACACAAGACCCACCTAAGGTCTTGGATACTATTTTATTTTAGGACGCACAACCGTCCTTAACTAAAATTGCCTTAATGTCACATAAGCGAGTCATTTTCTTCTACACATATCATCCTTCTTTCCTTTTTTTCACACATACTCTTCTTCATCAAGCTTCTTTCCTTCCTCGAAATCATCAACTCTTGTAGTGTCATATTTTAACTCAAATACTCACATACTTCCTTTACTCATTCCTTCTTATTCCGCAAAATCATCCAACTTCTTCATTTTCTCTTAAATAATGAATTTTCATAGCTATCTTATACCTATCCATGGCAGCATGAGGCATCACTTTGACTCTATATCATCCTCTCATCACCAAAGTCTT
The DNA here is from genome assembly GCA_016808085.1 of Suaeda aralocaspica. Lineage (NCBI taxonomy): Eukaryota > Viridiplantae > Streptophyta > Magnoliopsida > Caryophyllales > Amaranthaceae > Suaeda > Suaeda aralocaspica. Next base: position 285,039 of record PYUH01003997.1, read on the forward strand.
TCCTAGCTCTTCTAATTTTGGTCTTCATAAACTTGGCAACTCGTTTACTTCAAGCATTATCATCTTCAACACTTCAAAACTTAAGCAAGCATTTATAATATTGATCTCTTATTTCTATAAAGAGATTCACATTACTAGTAGCCAATAGTTGAATTTGAAACAAACTTCTCAAACAAAACAATCACGAAAGTATAAGATGATGGCTCATAATCTAAGATCAGATGAGCAAGCTAAAATCACTCCCCTTTGAATCATAAGCGTTGTCAAGCACATTATACAACAACTGTAACAATTTTGGATCCTTAACTTCTACTATTCTTTCTTCCTCATTCTCCTCGTACAAAAAATAATCATTTTTTTTCCAGAAAAAAAAAATCGATTTAGGGAAAGTTGAGATACCCCCATCCCTTGCTTCTTACTAATTCATGCTATGGCACCTCCGTGCTCATTTGTGCGTATTTTTGGTTGTTTTCCTCGTGCTTATTTGTAGCTAATTTAAGCATACTTACATTATAACTAGCTTGTACTTACTCTTCTAGCTAGCTTTGCATACATATTTGTGACCTTTCTTGTTGCTACAAGTCTCTATACTTACACCACCTTATATACCCTGGGGGCTACATTTTTTCAAAATTAGTTATGAAGCCACTTGCTTCAAAATCTCATTAAGCTTATGACATTTGCTTGTTTCCCCTTATGAAAAAAAACATAGAAGTTCTCTCACTTGAAACTTCATTTTGGCGATTATTTTTTGGGATTAAGTCGGATAACCCTCCACAAAATATTGCCATTTTTCCCCTAATCGGACCCTCGGTCACAAAATATAGCTCATTAGTTATATGTCAAAAATAGAAGGCCCAAGGTCTAATCAATAATACAAGAACAATTAATGAAGTTAAACTTGAAAAGCTTTTACAAAAAAAAAAAAAAAANAAAAAAAAAAAAAAAAAAAAAAAAAAAAAAAAAAAAAAAGGCAGAGAATTAAAAAATTGTAGCATCATAGACTTTGTAGCGCTATATAAGGAGCGTCACAACATTTTCAGCGCTACTTAATAAGCGCAACAAATTATGCAACGCTCCATAGCGTAGCGCAACAAAGTTTGTCACGCTACAACAGCAACACTACTAATCTTCTTGCGCTATGTCATTTGAGGTAAAATTAAGAGCATTTTTACTTTTATCATACTAAATAATGGGATAATTGATTTCTTATTCTTGGAGCACGTTGCTTCATAAATATTAAGAGCATTTCCATTTTCGGTTATAAATTAAGAGCTCATTACTCTTATAACTAAAATAAATTAATCAAGAGCATTTTCACTTTTTGATTATTAATTAAGAGCCCATTACTCTTATAATAAACTAATCAAGAGCACTATCACCTTTGATTATTAAATTAGGAACCTGCCACTCTTAAAAATGTCAAAATATATTAATCATGACATTTAAAAGCTAACGAGTTATACTAATCAAGAGCACTTCTTAATGGTTCATGAAGCATTATACTTCATTCTATAACATCATTTAGAGAATCATTTGTCAAAGCACTTTTATTTAATAAAATAAAAGCATGCAACTCTCAATGCTTGGAGCATTCTTCAATAATCATTATAAAACAAATATATTTCATATGCTTGAACATTTGTGTGGCTACATTTGAATAAGTTATAACAAATAATTCTCTAAATCAACTTGTAAGCACAAATTCATCTCATATTTCTCAAAATTAACTTAATTAAAGAATGTTTGAGATAGAAGCACTTGCATTACAAAAGATGAAGCTGTAATCCCCCGCATTTTTAAGACTTTATATTATATTTTTATACGATTATAATATATAGTTTTATGAATTTCGGAAAATAAAGTCTATTTATATTTTATGGCTTAAAATAATTTATTTTACAAAAGGTTTTATTAGAAATAGTAATTATTTTTAAAGGAGGTTTTGAGTATTTAAATTTAATTTTCAAAAATAGCAAAAATAATTATGGGTTTTATTTTAATTATTTTCGGACCATATTAGGCCCAAAATGGGGTATTTTCGGTTTTCCAAGGCCCATAAATATTTTTATGGCCAAAATTATTTTCTAAATTATTTATTTTAACTACCTAGATATTTTGTATCTTTTAGTTAGGATAAATTTCAGATTTTACAAAAGATAAACATATCCAAAATTATCCTACACAATTTAGATCTTATACAAAAAAAAAAAAAAAAAAAAAAAAAAAAAAAAATCAATACTTTATCTTTTCACTTTGATTGGCCGAAATTCCTTAAGCCCATATACCCTATATATAGCTTCTGGTTCATCAAATTTTACTCTTTAAAACCATTTCCAAAAATCAGAAAAAGAAAAAAAAAAAAAAAAAAAACCGCAGCCCAAAAACCGCAGCAAAGTACACAAACAGAAAAAAAAAACTGCAGTTTTCCTCTTCGTGGAACCAACTTTGAGCCACCACCACAACCACCACACTTCACATCTGCCGCCACAACCACCACGACGTGACAGCCCTTGCTGCCCTCTACCATAGTACCAAGATCTGCCACCCATGCAGCCACCAGGTGGCCCAAAACCACCTCAAAGTAGCCCATCACCATGGTTTCGAAAATAAGAAAGAGAGAAAAAAATTATTTTTCTTCCAAATTATTTTTAAAAATCGAAAAAGTGTTTCCCTAATGTTTTTCAGTAAATAAAAAGTGCTTTGATGTTTTCAAATATTTTTAAAAAATAGTTGTTAAATTTTTATTTAATAGATTAGTTTATGTCAAAAATTGGATTTTTAATAAAACAAATCATAGAAATTATAAATAATCGAAATTTATGCACGAAAAATTATTTTAGAGGCTGTATATTAGTTATATAATGTTCATATGAGGTTAGTCGAATTTCTAATGGTATTTTTGTATTTTAATGCAAGGAGGAGAATTTTCCGAAGAGCAGTTTTAATTAAGAAGGAAATTTAGCGAGCAAGGTATGTGCGACATATCAAAGACCTAATAGCATGAAAACTTAGGTTTAGTATTATAGTATGTCGTGTTAAATTATTGGAGTAAGAAAACGATTCAGATTTCCTCAAGTGCTTTTCTCTGCTTTAGGATTTCCATTAATTCTCTGTTTAAGGATTCCATACTGCTCCCTCACGGCTTTCCTGTCTTCTTCGTCTTGGACCTTCGCTTCCCGTCATGGAACCTCCAAAGACAGACGCCTCTGTCCTCTCCTCTTCGTCTCCTGCCGTCGAGTATCATCAGGCACTCTCAGTTGCTAATATTCGTAACGCCATACCTCTTACTCTCGATTATGAGAACGTACAATATTCAAATTGGGTTGAACTCTTTGAAAATCATGTTTGTGCCTTTGATTTACTCGACCATATTGACTCCTCTGTGGAACGTCCAAAGGGCATATCCGACTCTCTATGGAAGCGCTTAGATGCCATTGTTAAACAGTGGATTTATGGGACCATCTCGCCTGACCACCTCAAGACCATACTTTCTCGTCACTCAACCGCGCAACAAACGTGGGATCGCTTGACGGAGATATTTCAGGATAACAAATCGACTCGTGCCGTCTATCTTGAGAACCAGCTCAACATGCTCCATCTTAGTCAATTTCCTAATATCACTGCATACCGTCAACAAGTTAAGAGCTTGGCTGATCAGCTTGCCAACATCGATCATGCAATCTCGGAGCCAAAACTCGTTCTTCGCTTGGTCTCAGGTTTAGTTAATATGGACTTTGATACCGTCGCAACTATGATACAACAAACTGACCCCTTGCCATCCTTTCAAAATTGTCGCTCACGTTTACTCCTCGAAGAGACGAGACGCGCCAATGATCCCACGACCACACAACAAACTTTTGTCACTTCTGACACCTCTACTACTCCCACGTCCTCCAACTCGTCTCCTCCTTCGCCTACCTCCCGTGGTGGTCATAATGGGTCTAATGCCGGTAGGGGTGGTGGCCGTTCGGGCCGTGGTGGTCGTGGCCGAGGCCGAGGTTGCTACAATAACAACAATCGTACTAAGAATTTCCAGCAAAATCAGTCCCCTACTTTTCATAATACTCCATGGACTAATAATCCAAACAATGCCTCTAATCAGCAGGCCCAATGTTACACTCAGGCCCAATGGAGTCCTAACAACATGTGGCATCAATTTTGGACTGCTCCCCCATGCCCCTATCCCACTGCTGGCCCATCTTCCTTTCGCCCCTCTTCTGGGCTGCTGGGCCCAGCTCCACGAGCCCTTGTTCTGCCTTCACAGCAAGCCCAAAAGGCCTCTCATGGGCCTCCGATGACTCCTACGGATCTTGCAAATGCTTTTTCTACTATGCAGCTCACTCAACATGATGATGGATGGTACATGGATACTGGGGCTACTTCTCATATGACGAACACTCAAGGTACTCTCTATCTTTTTTTTAATTCGAGCACTAATAATTATATTTTAGTTGGCAACGGCGCTCGTATTCCAATAACTGGTTATCGTCATGCCTGTTTCCCAAACCATAATCTCACTTTACAAAATGTCCTGCTTGCTCCCCACCTAGTCAAAAACTTAATCTCTGTCCGAAAATTTACTTCTGATAATTCCGTCTCTGTTGAATTTGACCCTTTTGGTTTTTCTGTGAAGGATCTTCTTACGGGGACACTAATAGCGAGATGCAATAGTTCAAGAGACCTATATCCAATCACTTCATCCTCCACTCACTCATCCTGCCTAGCTACTAGTCTTGCTGCCTTATCATCTTCCGTCTAGCACAATCGTCTTGGTCATCCGGGGTCGTCTGTGTTTAGCTTACTTAAGAAATTTCTTCCATGTAATAAGGAAAATGATTCCATTTGTTACTCGTGTCCTTTAGGAAAACATTCACTAGTAAAAAAATAGCTTATTAGTATCGTTTTTTTGCACCTATTTGTATCGTTTTACACATGATACAATTGGAGGCGTAACAAATAGCAAATTCTATTTGTATCGTTTGTTAGAAACGATGGTAATAGCTTCTATTTGCATCGTTTTTTTGGTGGAAACGATACAAATAGGTAGTTAAAAACCATAATCACATGCACAATAACAGAACAGAAGATGTGAAGAGAGATAGAGAAGAAAAAGAGTGAGGAAGAGAACGACGAGATTTGTGAGGAGGAGAAGAAGAAGAGATTTATGAGGATAGGAGTGAAGATAAGATAAGATAAGATAAGATAAGGCTCGTCAAATTTAAAAATGCGGTTGTTTTGATATGGTCGTATTAGTATCGTTTTTAAACTAAAACGATACCAATAGCTACCATTAATATATTAAATGGTGTATTCATATCATTTTTTACAGAAACGATGCTAATAGGATAACTATTAGTATAGTTTTTTATGGAAACGATACTAATAGGTGTCCTATTAGCAACGTTTTTTATAAAAACGATAGGATTAGGGATCTATTAGCATCGTTTTTTTAAGAAACGATAGTAATAAGACACGTATTGGTATCATTTTATTAAAAAACGATACCAATACGTGTCTTATTACTATCGTTTTTGTAAGAAAGGATATTAATAGGGCGATACTAATAACAACTTTTCCACTAGTGATTGTCGCTTACCTTTTCATCATTCATCTAGTTCTACTTCTTTTGCCTTTGATTTAATTCATGCTGATTTATGGACCTCTCCTATTGCTAGTATTAATGGTCATAAATATTTTCTCGTTCTTATTGATGACTTTACTCATTTTGTCTGGACTATTCCTCTCTCCTTCGAATCTCAAGCTTTCCGCTCTATTTTAAATTTTTGTGCTTATGTACTCACTCAATTTAAACGACCAATTAAAACGTTTCACAATGATCATGGAAGAGAATTTGATAACACTCCCTTTAAAACCTTCTTTCATGACCATGGCATTGTTTTCCATTATTCTTGTCCACATACGTTTTCTCAAAATGGCAAAGTTGAACGCATGATTCAGACACTTAATAATGTGTCTCGTACTCTATTATTCCATGCCTCATTCCCTCCTAAATATTGGCATTTTTCCCTTGAGACTTCCACTTATCTAATCAATCTCTTACCCACAAAAACGCTAAAAAATGCTACCCCAACTCAAGCCTTATTTGGGAAAATTCCCTCTTATGATCACCTTCGTGTCTTTGGGTGCCTTTGTTTCCCAAATCTCTCCTCTACTTCCCCGCATAAGCTTGCCCCCCGGTCCACTCCGTGCATTTTATTGGAGTATCCCCCTAATCATCGTGGGTATCGATGTTTAGATATTTCTTCTAACAAAATTATTATTTCTCGACATGTGGTCTTTCATGAAAGTACTTTCCCCTCTAAAAATATTAGTACTTACACTTTGGATGACTACAACTTCTTACTCCCGGATGACCAACTAAATGCCCTGCCTTACCCCTTCCTTCCACACTCGTCACAAGTCCCATCTTCCTCCTTGCACCACCCCCTTCTGCAGTCCCCCCTGTCAGCCACCGCAAACCAGAACCAACCGCAACCTGCCTGCAGTATTACACCCGCAACCGCAACCCCTCCGTGGAACTTGCTGCCCCCTACACCAAACAGCCCACCTGCACCACCTTCCCCACCCACTCCCTATACACCCCCTCCTTTGCGAGGGGTCCCACCTATTACTCCTACTACACCGCCCCCTTCCCCGCCCATGCGTACTCGTGCAAGTCATGGTATTTTCAAACCGAATCCGAAATATGCCTTAACCACCATTGCCCCTCACCTTTCTCCCCTTCCTAAATCTCACAAACAGGCCTTGACTGACCCTAATTGGAATGCGGCAATGTTGGATGAATATAGTGCTCTAATTAAAACTAGGACATGGGAGTTGGTACCTAGGCCTCCGGGGGTGAATGTTGTTAATTATATGTGGTTGTTTCATCATAAATTTAAATCTAATGGGGATCTTGAGCGATACAAAGCTCGTCTTGTTTGTGATGGCAAGTCTCGGGAAAAGGGCATTGATTGTGATGAGACTTTTAGTCCCGTTGTTAAACCAGCTACCATTCGTACAGTTCTCAGCCTTGCTATGGCTCGAAATTGGGGGGTTCATCAACTAGATGTTAAAAATGCTTTTTTACATGGTGACTTACAGGAAACGGTTTATATGCATCAACCACCGGGGTTTGTTGATAAACGGGCTCCTACTCATGTTTGTTTGCTAAGAAAGGCATTATATGGTCCTAATTAAACAGGCACCAAGGGCTTGGTATCAACGGTTTGCCAATTTTCTTATGTAAAGTGGAATTTGTGATCTCTAAAAGTGATACTTCTTTATTTACTTATTGCAAGGGACCTCATATTGCATACTTGTTATTGTATGTGGATGATATTCTTCTTGTCACTTCTTTTGACAATCTACGCACTTCACTGATTGAGTAATTGAAGTCTGAATTTCCTATGTCTGATTTGGGCCCTTTGAGCTATTTTTTAGGAATTTCTGTCTCTCGCACTCCTTCTTACATGCTACTGTCTCAACAGAAATATGCCCAAGAAATCCTTGAACGCGATGGTATGACAAATTGTAAATCCGTTGCCACACCTGTAGAGGCCGGTGCCAAGCTCAGTCTCAATTCTGGGCCCCCTGTGTCAAATCCCACTCTTTATCGTAGTCTTGCCGGTGCTCTTCAGTATCTCACATTTACTCGACCTGATATTGCATATGCCGTTCAGCAGATTTGCTTATTTATGCATGATCCCCGAGAACCACATTACCGGGCGTTGCAATGCATATTGCGTTATTTGCAGGGCACCATTGATCATGGGTTACATCTATATCCCTCTGCCTCCACTCGTTTGGTCACCTATACCGATGCCGATTGGGCTGGTTGCCCGGACACTAGACATTCTACTTCTGGGTATTGTTGTTTATTGGGTGACAACCTTATCTCCTGGTCTTCAAAACGACAGCATACGATATCTAAATCCAGTGCTGAGGCAGAATATCGAGGCATCGCTAATGTTGTGTCTGAAGCTTGTTGGCTTCGAAATCTTCTTCTTGAACTTTATTGCCCACTTCGTCAGGCCACTATAGTCTACTGTGATAATATCAGTGCTGTTTATTTGTCTTCTAATCCAATTCAACACCAACGAACTAAGCATGTTGAGTTAGATATTCACTTTGTTCGTGAAAAAGTGGCTTTGGGCCAGATTCGTGTCCTTCATGTTCCCTCCAGGCACCATTTTGCTGATATCTTCACTAAAGGCTTGTCTCGGAAATTATTCTTGGATTTCAGAAACAGTCTTAGCGTTCGCCCTCCTCCCGCTATGACTGCGGGGGTGTGATAGATAGAATATTATTGAAATATTCTACAGAATATAGTTTGATATAGTTTGATGTAATCTTTCCTAAAATCTTGGAATTGTAATCATATATATATACATGAATGAAAGCTCTCCAAATCAAGGAGTTTCATAAAATAACACTATGTATGTGGTCATCGACTCATCAAGCCCGTTCCAGCTCATTGAACTTCTTGTGGCTCTCAACAAATTGTCATGCCCTCTCAAGTCTCTTTTCTAAGTCTTCCTCTTCCGTATTAAGAGATTTGAATCTAGCGCAAATTGCTTCATTTGCAACCCAAATTAGCTCCTCTAGTCATATTAGTATGTTGAGCCGCATTTTCCAATTTAGAAGCTAAACTGTTGTTATCCCACATTTCTAACTCTCTAAGATAGCATGCACCATGGTGTCTTGAAGGACTCCACAAATAGCACAGACCATATATATACGAGCTTGAAACTCTAGTAGCAAAATCCTTTTGTGTAGCAAACACGAATACCACAAGCCATTTATGAGCTTGAAATTTTTATAGCAAACACTCTTGTCGTTTTCTAGTATACAGTTCATATTCTTAGCAATAGTTTCATTGTCTGCATAAACTTTGCAAAGAGTATGATCATACACTCATAATCATTTGTTGAGCTCTTTAAATCTATCATTTTGTGGTACCTCAGCATGACAATATACTCACTATTCAAGGTATAATGCAATAATGGAGTTTTGAAAGTGTGACCCTATTCTTTTGGACTAAAATTCATGTTACTTTAGTCCAGTTAAACACCATTCAATTCTATTAAGTCCAACTTAGCCCATTAAATTTAGTTTACTTTAATTTTTGCTTTTTTTTTGTCAAAAACTACCTAGATGTTTAACGTTTTTGTGAACAACTACCTACCTTTCAGAAAAAATTACACAACTACCTATATGTTTCATTTTTTTTTGTGAAACACTACCAACTAACGGTTTCCATCCAAATGAAACGTTAGTGGGTCCCATCCTTGACCTTTCCCTCTATCTATAAACTGATTTTCAGAACAAATTTCAAACCAATTACAACAAATTTCAAACCAATTACAACGGTCATTTCTTCCTACTTCTCTTCCAAAATTCTTCAAAATATTACTGTGAACATAAAAATTGATTTGGGGTTTTGGTTTTAAAACCTAATTCGACACAAATTTACCATTCACATATTCTGTTTTCCCCCTTTTCAACACAAATTTAACGTTTCATTTGGATGGAAATCGTTAGTTGGTAATGTTTCACAAAAAAATGAAATAGATAGGTAGTTGTGTAATTTTTTCTGAAAGATAGGTAGTTGTTCACAAAAAGGTTAAACATCTAGGTAGTTTTTGACAAAAAAACTTAATTTTGTTCTAAACAAGTCTTGAGCTCGTACTACATGAACATTATTGCGCTCAATTCTACTCAATCCTGCTAAGCTCAGCTTTATCCTATACAATTTCATTTCAATCCAAAAAATTAAACTAACAAAAGAGCCTAAATTCAACATCCAATGGATTGAGCATCTCAAAAATTAAATCCTATTACCATAGTTTCTACTAAAAGACAAGGACACTTTCCATCAAGATATTTATACTCTGCATTGTAAAACCCTTCATCAAATAATAAAAAAAAAAAAACTTAAAAACCCTGAATTTCCACCAATATTAATAAAAATTCAATCATGTTATTGTAAGAATATTGCATATTAAGAAATGCAATAGATTGAATAATGGAGCAGAATGACAAAGACATGAAAGAGATTGTGTGAAAGGTAGAAATGGAAGGTGACGAAAAAGGAGTATTAAAAGGTTAGGAAGAGAACATGATTAAAAGGTAAGAAGAGGAGGCAGAAAAAGCATCCTCAATAAATTTTGATCTATTTATTTGGATACTAAAAAATAAGGAAAATGGGGAATAATGAATAAAAAAGATTGAATGTACTCCGTAAAAGAAGATATATTCATTCAACTTAAACATAATAATACAACCCCCTATTATAATATACATAAAACACCTGCTCTGCCTCATACAAAATTAACAGCAAAAAAGGAGAAGTGCCAAATTGCCAATTACATGTTACAGAAAAGAGAATATATCAAAAAAATGCTTCTAGAATTTGTTGGGTTAGCCATCCCTGGACATTCTTCTGCTGACTTGGTTTTGCTAGCCAAATACGAAAGTGAGGCTGTGATTGCATCAATGTTAAAGATTAGCATATAAGAAAATACATTAAAGTTTATTGTCCACAACTCCACAAGTCCATAACCAGCCTTAAAATAAGATATATTTACACAAGCAGTTTACGGCTTCAAATTAGGCTCTCACAAGTGACTATTATCAATTAATCATTACGCCTACGGGAAACCAAATTGATAACTTATCCCATTACATGAAAACATAGTAAAACTGTAGCAATTGTGTGACAAAAGATTCTAGGATCGATATAAGTTGACACAAACAAGAATGCAGAAGTGTGTGTGTATAGCTATGTTACTTGGACTCTCCCATAAGTGTCTGACACCGGTACGTGTCCAAGTGTCGGACATGGCATTTTTTTTGACAAAAATGCATAATTTTGTTTCAAAATGAAGTGACCGAGTGTCATACCAATGTCCAAAGATCACATGTCCGACACCGGTACTTTGAGGTGAAATGAAGAGTCCAAGTAACATAGGTGTAGAGTACACAGTGTACCAATTTTATCAATACACATTCACAAATGATAATCATACAAGGCTCATTCTAATGAAGGAGCATATAAATGAATAGGGGTTTAATTATGAAAGAAAACATATAGAATACTTCATGTACAGGTATGCACTACACACGCTTTTCCATGAATATTGATAAAGTGCTATATGGAAGAAAAAACCAAGTAAATGTGAACCTAAAAGCATGCAGTATGTTATGATTCATGAAAGTGAAACCTCTTTTTTCAATAATTAACAAAATGACAGGAAGATTATTAATTGTCAATACAGTATGCATTAGAACTCAAAATTTGGAGATCAGGAATACTGATAATGTATAACAGTATAACCACACATTTCTTTAACAAACCAACAGGCACAATCAAGACAGCTAAGAGCGAATCAAGACTGTTAAGAGCTGCACAGAATCTATGAAATTTAACTGTACTAATATCAAATGCTCAGAAGGTACAATCGCAGAAAGTATAAATGAAATCCCAGTTTCTACCTTAACGTTTAGAAAATTGAGGAGCTTTGCGAGCTTTCTTAAGACCAGCTTTCTTCCTCTCCACTACCCTAGCATCTCTGGTCAAAAGACCTTCTTGTTTGAGTGGTGATCTGTGACTTGCACTGACCTTCAACAATGCCCTGGCAATACCAAGAGATATCGCCTGTGCTTGACCAGAAAGACCACCACCATGAGCTTTGACAAAGACATCATAGCTTGTTTCGTAACCCAGAGTAGCCAATGGGGTTTTCACATACTGTAGCCACAGAGGGTTTCCTTGCAAATAGTCCTGCAGAATGCAGAGACAAAGTTAAAACTTAAAATAGGGACCAACTGCTGCTCCACCTCTACCGAGTGCAAGCCATTCTCTAAAGAACTCAATCAGTTACCTCCTGCCTTTTGTAATGATCTGAAAGTCAAAAACTCGAATAAATTAGAAGCATGCTTCTACTAAGAAATACAGAAGCTAACCCTAGGGGATCACATCCTTTTCCAATTATGATGGAACATTTCCGTCATCCCTCAAATTCAAAACTTCCATTTGCGGTGATTATGACAAATGTTAGTGATGAAGACTTTGTTCTAGACAACCACTTAACCAGCATAAAATGCACTAAATTGTATCAAGCAAATCTTTGCTCAAGTACTTGAAAATTTTCAAGTATAAATGACATAAAGAACCAGAGAATCTTCCACATAAGAGTATCATGACATAAATAAATTTGGTAGAAAACGGACGATTTGATATGAGATAGGGGTACAATCAACTAACTTAAAATTTATGGACGTCCAAGATAAAAGAAGCTAATTATAGTCATCAACTGATGCAACTGGAAACTTGGAATAGATTTTCGTGAAAGTAGCCTTGAAAACGAGGTTCGTTACGGCTATTGTATATTTTTTCAAAAAAGAACAAACCAAGAAAGTGTTTACAGCAGCATCACCATCATTCAGAGGTTAAAAAAGTTCAGTTAAGGGGTAATTAGATGGATAGAGTAAGGAAGCTAGCAGCAACCAACGACAGTAGCTAGCAGCAGCTAATCTGATCTGCACAAAACACAGTCAAAACTGTTCCCTTCCAAAGGATTCAGCGCACTTGAAGGATTAAGATACAGCGGTGACTAAGCACAAAAACATGGCCTCATTTAAGATCATGATCACAATTGCTGGTCTGCCACAGGTAAATGTTAACAGCACCCTTGCTTTATAAGTGGTGTTTCTAATTAAATCTACAATGAGTGACGGTGTTCCATAATTCTCATAAGAAATGGAGCAACTTTGGAGAATATTTATACACTATTTGGACAAACGTACAAAGATCTATTTATTCTCACACTTCCAAGTGCACCCGAAAACTAGGCATTAACAACTCATCACGGGTAAAGCAAGAGTTCATTATTTTATCTAATCCCAAGTTATACAGCCTAAGGACTTGTTTACTTTAGCTGAAAACAACTGAACTGAAAAAAAATGGAGCTGAGCTGAACTGAATTGAGTTGAATTGATTTTAAGCAAAATTAAAGTAGAGCCGAGCTGGGTTGAACTGAACTAAACTGATTAGAGCTAAGCTGAAGTGATTTTAAGCTGAAATAAATGGGCCCTAAGTGCCAAGTTCTTCGAAAATCCTAAGTTGAACATAAAACAAATCAAGTTCCTCTCCATAATGATGATTCCAATATCCTATTATTATTACAACAGTTAATTCAACCTTGGAGCTTTTGTGAAATTCGCAAAGGATTAAAAGCTAAACAGCTAATTCTAACAAATTGGTTAGCAAGTAATACAATTGAAGCACATAACATAAACTAATGCAATTCATAGCGCAAACTCAACTTCAAAATCCAACTCAAACACAAACATAATAATACTTCATCCGTTTCTATTTGTTTGATAAGTTTAACTTGCACATATACCGGTGCACGTGTTTAACCTTAAATATCGGGTATATGTAAAATTATAATAATTAGATATAAATTAGGTAATATTATAGTACATTGAGACTAATTTAAAAGATTATGAATAATCTTAAAATCCCAAACGTATCGAACATTTGAGGAACGAAGGGACTACATTCGTAACACAATTGATACAACAAGACGGTATTAATTGCGAGTAAAAAAATCAAAACTAACCTTAGCATCACGGTAATTGATGATAAATTTACCAGTCCCTTCCTGAAGAACAACTCTAGCAATAGCACATTTCCTTCTTCCAGTGCCGAAAATAGTTTGTGCCGCAAACCCGCCAGGAAGCCGAGACTTGACGTACTTCTGAAGGTCAGCGGTCTCAGTGGCTTCCACAGGGGCAGTGGCAGCAGTTGCAGTGATGACTAGAGGTTTGACAACGGCGGTTGTGTGGGGTTTAGTGCGCGCGAATTGAAGGGTTTGTTGGGGTTTAGAGGTGAAGTTTGAGGTGAATGAGAGGGAAGTGAAGGAGGATGTGAGGGAGGATATTGAGACTGCTGCCATTTTTGTGAGGGAAAGGGGAAAAAAGTTTGGAGAATGGGAGGAAGGGAGAAGGGGAGTTTGGTTGGTTTGAACCAAAGAGTGGATAATGTTTTTTTTTTTTTTTTGATAATATATGCTAAATCACCGTGATCCGTATCAATATGAAATTACATGACATTTTTGTAAATGAGTAAAAAACTTTATTACCCCGTCATCCCTTACAATGCATATTAAAAAACGACTTTACCTCGGAAGCTTTAACATGTTACTTTAAAATGTTATTGTAATATGCAATTTTGAATATCACAGTGATTTACTTGTCATTCCTAGCCTCTTTTTTTTTTTCCAACTTGGGTCAATGATATCATTAATATGAGGGGTTCTCAAACCAAGGGTAGCTACTTACTCTGTAGATTGTACTCAGTTGTGATAAATAAATAGTATAGTTGGTCGAGCGTAAAGTTATGTATTTTTACTAATTCGAAATCCAAGTATTTATTAAAAAGTATATACCTTTTGCCTTGAATTTTTTTTTTTTTTGTGTGACTTGTACATTTTGCAATGTGACTTGTAAATTGTAATTTGTGACTTGAAATTGTATATTTATGACTTGAAAGAAAAAGTATGAAATAATGAAATTACCCACCTTTGGGCCAACGTTGCTCCAGATCCATACATTCTCATTCGTACTAGTTACTTACATGTTAATTTTAATAGGGTTAAGTGATCAGATGTTGACGGAAAAATATTTTTTAAATTTTATAAGAGAAACTAGTTAGGTAGCCCTGGCATTGCCTCGAGTGTGTTTGCAACCGTTTAACTTTAGTGCTCGTTTGGTTACCATAGGAATCGGATTTCTACGGATATTTCAAAAACACGGGAATATAATACAATTACCTTATACAAATCCTAGGAATTAGACATAACTTGTTTGGTTGACATATGACAATTGTAAAATCGTAGGAATTTCCAATCATCAAAGGTAAGGTGAGTTTTTTATTTCCCCCATATGGATTTAAGTCCTACATTATGAGGGATTGAGGGCAACAAAACAACTCCCTCTACCAACAAATCATGGGATGTGTGAATTCCGGTGGGAATTGATGTTGGTAATTACTTCATACTTTTTATACAGTATACGATCTTGTACCCCCGATCCTTATGATGTTTGGCTCTAATTTGGCTCTTTTGAGCTGTTTATACTGACATTTGCATTGTTTTGTGACTTGTGTGTTGTTTTGTTATTATTCGCAGAAGTTGTTAGTTTGTAGCGATTTATGCAGGATTTTGAGACTTAGCAAGGTTGTTGGAGTCATGAGCATCATTTGAGAGCTTAGAGGGAGCTAAGACTTGGTTAGAAAGCCTTTCGATGAAGAAAAGCTCGAGTTTTAGAAGTTTACAAGTGAAGAAAAAGAGCCAAGGAAAGTGCATTCAATGACTCCAGGTACTAATCAATGGCCCCGGGTCGAGTGCATTGGCCCCACCCTACTCGGGGTCGTTGATCCTTTGGGCTTTTTTGGGGTTTTTCGACTTGTTTTGTAACTTTATTATACATTGCATACTTCTTAGTCCTATGTACGCAATTATTACGAACATAAACCTAGGTTTAAGTTTTCTCTCAAAAATACATTAGTGTAGCTCCAATTCATTTTAATCAATCATTCAGTTTCCAGGTTCAATTCACTTCTCTACTTTATTTTAATTCAGTTCATTAGTAGTATAGTTGTTGTAACACCCTGAAGTTTCCTAACTACTTTTGGAAACGTTTAATAAAAATACTACTACCAATTTTGGAAAAACCAAAGTGTTAACACCACCGTGATAACGGCTAAGGCTATTATCAAAGTACTACAGCGGAAGACACTTCAACTTTAAAACAACTTAAAGTCAACTTCAAAACCAAAGTGTTAACGCCACCGTGATAATGGCTAAGGCTATTATCAAAGTACTACAGCGGAAGACACCTCAACTTTAAAACAACTTAAAGTCAACTTCAAAACCGTTTAGTCAAAATAAGTCTAAAAATACTTTAGTAGAACTTAGAACCAAACCAATGGCCCATCAAAAACAAATTTAATTTGCAAAGTTAAAAACCAATGTTAATCCCATTAAAATAACAATAACAACAATTGTCAACGCCGAGCAATAAAAGAAACATGTCCAAAGCGAAAGAACTAAAAAAGACAACTAAGAACTCTTTGCACTCAATTCCAGCATGATTGACTTTATCCACATGTACATGTTGATTTCTCTTTATTCAAGACTTCTGCTCGCCATTGAAATGGGTCGTCGTAGGACCAACATAAAGACGAGGTCATGCACAAAAAAACACGTAATTCGCAAAGCTGAATACATAACTACAAAAGACTATGCAACACACTAGTGTAATGCCCCGTAATTTTACATATTTTATAAATTAAATTAATATTTATAAAGTACTTTTTTAGTGTTTTTAAAGAAGAAAGAAAAGTTTTATATATTAATTATTAGAGGAATTTAATCAATTAAATAGTCAAAATATTTATTTTGAGATTTTTATACAGTATTTAATTTCATAATATTTTAATATTTATTGACGTGTTTTTAAAGTTTCCAAATCGAGTTTTAAGGAGGGTTCCTTAATTGTTTTAAAACAAGGGCAAAAAGATAATTTCTATGAGTATTTTACAAAATATGATTTTGGGCCTATAAATACCCTTTTTAACACAAAAGTTCGAATTTTTATTTTTATTAAAAGTGTTTTTAGGTTTTGAGAGAAAGAGAGAAAAAAAACCTAAACCCTAATCCTAACCGGCCCTCCTCCACACCGGGCCCCAACTCCTCTCGTCGGCCACCACTATAGGTGGCAACAGCAACCAATCGGCTACCAACAGGTCAGAGACCCACCGACGCCAGTCAGCCGGCCACCGCCGGCCTCCGCTTTCCCCCTTCTTCGTGTTTTTCATGAGTAAAAAAAAGAAAAAAAAATTCTTCTTCAATTTCTATTTCAATTCTTGTTTAAAATTCATGAATTATAATTATGTTAAACATGTTTTAAGCTAATTATGTGTATGTTTTACTTAGTCCCTCACCTCACTCGTACACTCAATCCCTCACTAACAACCACAAAAACCACAACAAAGAGATGGGTGAGGATGAGATGAGAGAGGAAGAGAGAGACAGGAGGATGAAAGTGAGGACGAGAGAGACTAGAGAGTGTGAGTAAGGTAGAGAGAGAAAGTAATTTTAGGGTTTAAAGGGATTGTGGGCCTTTTATACGCCATCCATTCTATGGGCCGGCTTGGGATGAGGTTTTCTAATGTGTTATTTGTTGCGGTTCAAACCACAACAATTCCTCATTTAAACCGCAACAAATAAGTTAATTGCTGCAATTGTCTAAACATCGCAACAAATACACACTCCTGCCTCTTTTTAAACATCGATTATTTGTTGTGGTTTTATAAAAATGCATATAACCGCAACAAGTGATGAGCAGCAAATGTGTTTTTTTGTACTATTGTCTTCCTCCATCAAAGCTCCCATTTTTTCCTTTGTTTCTCTTTCTTCCTCCACTAAAACTCTCATTTTTTCTTTCTCTTCATGCAATAAACCCCCATTAAAGTTCTTTCTTTTTCCCTTTCATGCTCCATCAAACTTGATTAAGCTTGGCATTTCATTGTCACTAACTTCGTTAAGCTTGACATTCCACTCGCTGTTGTCACCTTCAATACCCTCATCAATGGTATCATTCATACTCATCACTTTGACCATTTTGTAATGTGACATCAAACTATTAAGCTCCTTACAAACATGGGGGTTTAATGGAGAAAGAAAGAGAAAGAGAGGGAAAAAGGTAGTACAATAATGGAAAAAGAAAGAGAAAAAAAAAAGGAAAAAAAACGAGGTTGAGTAAGAAAGAGAAAAGAAGATATTTCATGGAGGATTAAAAAGAAAAAAGGAGGTGTAATGGAGGATTAAAGACAAAAATTGGAAAAAGAGATTTAATTGAGCAATAAAGAGAAAGAAAGGAGAAAAAGGGGAGCATTACTGACAGGATAACAAGAAAGAAGGGAAAATAAAAACTTTAATGGAGGAAGAACGAAAAACAAAGAAAAAAAATATATTTAATGGAAGTTTAATGAAGGAAGAAAGATAAACAAAAGAAAAACAAAGGTTAATGGTAGGGGTGTAACACCATGGAATTTCCTAACTTCCCTCTCTAGGTTTCCCGGAAAACGTATTATAAATAATAAAGAATTATATTTATTAAAACTCCTAAATAACTAGGAAAAGAAAAAGCATTACTGCCACCATGATAACGGCTAAGGCATATACCAAATTACTACAGCGGAAGTCTTTAAAATCAAACCCAATTTAAAACTTGAACTCAAAAATAATCCCAAAACTAAAAACAACCAACAACCAATAGAAAATCAACTTAAACTTTATTACACTTTGGAACCATATTAATGGCCCTTCAAAACCAAAAAACTTTAAACTTTGGAAACAAGAACAACATCCAACAATAGTTAAATAAATCCATAAGCAATTAAATTAGGGAACTACGAAGACTACAATGCAAGCACTCTCACTCCAGCCCAACATGAATGACTTATGCCCACTTGTACCTGTAGCTTTTTCTTATCCTAGACAAATATTCGCCAACAAGTGGGTCATCGTTGGGCCAAGTCCAAGACAAAGCCATGCACACAAAACAAACAGTCAACAAAGCTGAGTACATAACTACTAAAGACTATGCGGCATGATTGAAATAAAATAAAAGTAAAACATACATACATCTTACCGTTGACAACTCTTCACCTGTGCATAGACTACTCTTAAACAAATTAATTATTATATTTAAACTTTGGATTTTGCATCGAACGGTTTTCCTTTCCTTTAAAATCGCCCTATTGGGCACCAACTTGGGAGCAACTCCAAGAAGGGTATTACCTATGTCACATAAAGTGACGGAATTCGAGCGCATTAAAAATATAAAAGAGTACAACTTCTTGTACTCTAATTAGAAGTCATAGATCACTGTTCCATACGACTCCCCCCANTTCCATACGGCCCCCCCCCCCCCCTCCCCCCATTGTTCATACTCAAGGTATATACGTTCCAAGAGTTTTGGTGCGATTAACCGGCTTAACAATGTTATGACTCACATACAACATCACATAAAAACATGCATAGAGTCAAACAAAACCATATTAATTATCTTTGATTTAAGGTGATTCTAAAAATAATCTTGTGTGTCCTTCAATAAAACTAACCTTCCTTTACCACACATTAACTGTGAGTGGCTAACTATTTACCTTTCTCCTTGACCACACATTAAACTGATAGTGGCAACACGTATAAAAATATTTGCTCATTAACTTCTATTAACTATGTGAATAAAAATATAATTCACTAATCAACTTAAATAACTTCCTTTCTTCTTCTTCAATAAGCTATTGGCCAACTATTAAACTAATTATAAATTTATAACATTCCAATTCAATCTTGAAGAATTTATATCATTATAAATGTGGAATGTCAAAACAATATAATTTCATGCTGCTGTTTCTTTCATAAACTTGTCATACATATCAATTTACAATCAAATCAAGCACAACAACATATCATATGAGATCAACCAGACATGTATTCTAATTTATATGTCTGTCTTTAGTACTTACGTACTTTGTGTTGTAGTGGTGATCCGCCACAACTTCTAAAAGTCAACTAGATCGAAGTCTCCTACATAAAGAAAACCGAAACTAAATTAAAACTTTGTTGACTAAGTTCTACAACTACTCTAAACTAACTTTATACATTGAAAACTTGTCCAAAACATTCCATATATGGACTCTATTCAATTCCATACTTTTTTTAATTTTTCAATTGCAAAATACTTGATTTTCGGTAATTTTCCAAAAATGTCAGCTTTGTAAAATTCCTCAAAAACACTTTAAAACCTTTCTAAATATCATATTTTGATCATAAAACGCTATAGTCATGTCCTAAGATCAATATACAATACTTAGATGCATTAAAAACAATTATAACTTACTATGTCACATGTTACTATGTTTATTGGGCATAATCATGTGTTAATAAAAATTTACTGCTTTATTTATTTATCTAAAACTCATTAAAAACTCATAAAAACATCATAAAACTCATTTACAATCCACTGACATCATCATGAATCAAATCTATGCTTTAGAATAATTTTTCATAAGATAAAACATGTTCATAATATTTATTCCATTGATTTTCATAATTGCAAAATTTGGACAGCAATATAATTCATGTTTAAAACCTTTAAAATTCAAACTAAACTTCTTAAAATCATCATAAATTCACCCAACAACAACTCATGATCATAATATTGAAGTTTAAATCATTAAAAACCATAAAATCAAGAACTTCATAATTTCATAAACCCTAATTTAAAATTTCATGATCAAACAAATATATTCTTGTTTTAAACTATATCATAACTTTATAAACATGATTAAAACTATAGAAACATGATTAATCATAAATATAAACATGAATTTGCAAGATTGAATCAAAAAGAAAAAGGGAAGAATTTTTTTATAAGAGTTTGGAATTTTACCAAAAAGGGGAGGAGGGTGGTCGGCGGTGGGCTGCGGGCGAACTGCCGGTGGTGGCGCGGCAGCAGGGGCGACGGCGAGGAGGGCTGCAGTTTTAGTTTTTTCTTTTTAGTTTTCGGAATTTTTTCCGATCTCTCTCACTTGTTTTTTTCTTTTTCCGGAAATTCGAACATCCTTTTTTTCCCTTTTTCTCTCTAAATTTTTGGAATCCTAATTCACAAAGTTGCACATTAAATATGAAATTTTGGGTTTTAAGGAGTATTTATAGGCTCCAAAGTAGGATTTTGTACATTTACATAAATACCCTTAATGTTTGTGTAGGGGCCCCAGATTTTAGGGTCCCAAATTTTTTTGGTCACCTTTCCCAAACTGTCCATAGGTCGAGTTAGACCTAAAAAATTGGCTTAAGGAAAGGTGAAATGAATTTTTTTAGAAGTATTTTGCAACAAAACATGAGCGCAGGAATTTCAGTCTTGTTGGCAACTTAGCGTAACAAAGTTTGTCACGCTGACTGTGCAGCACTACAAAGTTTGTCACGCTGCAGGTGTAGCGCAACAAACTTTGTGATGCTGCGACGTTAGCGTGACAAAGTCTGTCACGCTACGCTATTTTAGTGTTTTTTAATTTTTAATTATCTTTTTTCGAGTGAGAAAATATCAACGAATACGGATGAGCTAGTAAGGAGTCGCCAATGTGTTTTAGGAATCAAACTCATAAACCGTGTATTGAGATTGATTACGAATGGGACACGAATACGGGACGATAATCTAAATTGCACTGATAACCCTTTCGATCCCATAGGGAAGACTCTAAGTTATGATCTTACGAACCAAAGGTTGGATTCGGGGGTGAAGGTACTAATATGGCAGAGTGCATCATATTAGCCCGTAGGCGGCCATTACTAGTTTTCTCTCAATCATATACAAGTTATACAAAGAATCAAGTAATTGATTTACAGCCTAATACGAAATTACTATTATTAAGGCGAAATAAAATGAAACTAATTAATTTAGTCAAATCGTCGTGAAGATTAATTCAAGGTTCCTAGCATGATACAATTTGTCCAAAACAATTATCTTGATTTAATGTGATACATTAATTCAAATTAAGTCTTTTAAACAAATTAAAATGATAAAAGCGGTAAATGATTCGAAAAACCAACAACAACAAATCCACAGGTTTGATTTTTAGGGCTCTCAGGAAACGTACCACTTCCAGTATGAAGATTGGGGTCGTAGAGTGTTAATTTGGGTAGAGTTGAATTATTGTTTCTATATTATCAAAGTTTGTAGCCATTTTTTAAATAAAATAAATAGTAAAATAATAATAAGTAACTATTTATAAAAGTGAAGATGATAGAAAAGCAATATTTCGGATTATTTTAGTGTAAGGGAGAAAGTGAGTAAAAAAAGTTCCTTAGAAATGAAGAAAATGTAGATATTTATAGCAGCGTGCGAACCCTAATTGCGCTGGCCTGCTAGCTTACGTGGTACGCCGAATCGCGTTGGCCCATTAGCGCGAGAAACATTACAACGCTGCTAGGATAGCGTTGTTAACTTAGTCACGCTGAGCTGTCAGCGTGACTAAATTAACCGCGTCGCGTTTTTGAATGATTTTTATTTATTTATTATTATTTATTTTAAAATAATAAAAAAGCGTTGGGGTAATTAAAAAAAGTTCGTTACATAAGATGGGCCTTTTATAATATCCAAAACTTATTTTTTATGCCCAAGTATACTCCATTATCCAATCTTCTAAAGAAATAAGTTTTTTTAATCATCATAGAGTCCTACCGCGGGACATGGGGACTAAATTAGGTGTCTACAGTTAGCCCCCACTTTGATTGAGTCTGAGTAAGACGACAATCAAAGTATGCTCGAATCGTTTTTCGAGACTTCCATATCCACATCCATGAGCTCTTCATTAACCAATGGGTGTATCAAATTTTTTAGAAAGCAATGGCTTTCGAAACCGAAATCGACTTTCCTTTATAGAAACAGATTTTAATAAATTCGTTTATTTATCAAAACATTTAACGCTTAGCAGATAAATTTGTTTATTTAGTATTTTGAATAAATTTGCTTTTTACTGGAATTTTAGAAAGAAGGGTAGTAAACTTCATTTTGAGTAAATTTGCTCATTTACTGAAATTGTTTAGAAAAAAATATTCATTTATCACCATTTTGGGTAAATTCGCTTATTTACCAAAATTATGGAAAACATGTAATAAATTCTCTCATTTATCACTATTTTGAGTAAATTTTCTTATTTACTGAAATTATTGAAAAAAATGTAATAAATCCGCTTATTTATTACTATTTTGAGTAAATTCGCTCATTTACTGAAATTATTGAAAAAGAGAATAAATTCGCTTATTTATTACTATTTGGAGTAAATTCGCTGATTTACTGAAATTATTGAAAAAATGTAATAAATTCACTTATTTATTACTATTTTGAGTAAATTCGCTTACTCACTGAAATTATTGGAAAAATGTAATAAATTCGCTTATTTATTACTACTTTGAGTAAATTCGCTTATTTACCGAAATTATTGAAAAAACGTAATAAATTCACTCATTTATTACTATTTTGAGTAAATTCGCTTATTTACCGAAATTATTGAAAAATGATAATAAATTCGTTCATTTATTACTACTTTAGGTAAATTTTCTTATTTACCGAAATTATTGAAAAAAGGTAATAAATTCGTTCACTCGTTACTATTTAGAGTAAATTCGCTTATTTACTAGAATTGTTGACAAAAGCTAATGATGTTGTCATAAAATCACAAACCTTAACTCAATGTATTTTTCCTTTTGAGAATTTTGGATAAAGGAGTGAGAAAAGGGATTAAAATCAAAGTCAAACCCAAAGCACTTAAAAATACAGCAAAGCACAGTCAAGAACGCTAGCCTTGTAGCGTCACAAAGCCAACCACGCTGATGCGTCAGCACAACAGTAGAAAAGGCACTAAGACCTTCAGCGCGGTACTATCATGCTCCTAAGTGAGCGTTTCTTCATTTGTTGTGTTTGAAATGTTGCTCAAATTATAAAAGTTGATGTTCAATTGATAATACATGGTAGTGTTGTGTAGGGACATTGGCGTGGTTTCACTGCTGGATTTGAGTGATGGCGCTGTAGAAATAGTCGCGCTACATGTTGTTGCGTGGTAGAGTTAGTCGTGCTACTGAGGCATCGTGTTTGGGTTTATGACGCTGAGGTGTTAGCGTAGCACATTGTCTTGCGCTACTCAGCTCTTTCCATTAAGTGCTTCTGTAACACCCCCAAATTCCTCACTTTCTACTTACCTCAAACCTATAAACACAAGAGGAACTTGAGCATGTTACCGCCACGTCACAACTAATTATGAAAACTAATTGCAACGCTAAGGCTAAGATAAAACATCACACCTTACTAAAACCATTTTATAAAAGTCAAACAACTCACAGCGGAAGTCTTTACAACTAAGACAAACATTAAATTAACAACTTGGAACCATCACGGCCCTTATTCCAAACCACTAGAAAAATCTAAAGTCAAAACAACTACCAAATATTATCCACTCCTCTCGAAAAATCCCTTCACCATGCATATGCTCAACAACCTGCACTTATTCTGCTTAACAAGCAAACAGAACAAGAAAAACATGGAAATATATATGTGTCAGCAACCACTGCTGAGCATGCACAACATAGCAAA
>PYUH01003997.1:312837-370234 GCA_016808085.1 Suaeda aralocaspica
CGTCTCACTGATATCCGACCAACATAGCGGGCTTCTACACTTCCTTCCGTACAAGGCTTCAAACGGTGCCATCCCAATACTGGCATGGTAACTATTATTGTAAGAAAACTCGATCAAATCCAAACTATCCTCCCAGTTCTCCTGAAATTCCAAAACACAGGCTCGCAGCATATCTTCCAACGTCTGAATCGTCCTTTCTGTCTGTCCATCCGTCGCTGGATGAAACGCAGTGCTCATCAACAACTTAGTTCCCATGGCCTCTTGTAACGCCTTCCAGAAGTTCGAAATAAATCTCGAATCCCGATCCGACACAATACTCCTTGGAACTCCATGATATTTCACCACGTGCTTCACATACGCCTTAGCCAATTGAGTCATTTTCCAATTATCCTTCATTGGAATAAAGGTTGCAGACTTCGTAAGTCTATCTACAATCACCCAAATTTGATTATTTCCCGTCCTTGATTTTGGCAAACCGATTACGAAATCCATCGAAATCGAATCCCATTTCCACTCCGGAATCTCCAATGGTTGAACTTTTCCTTGAGGTCTCTTGTGTTCAAACTTCACCTTCTGACAAGTCAAGCATTTCGAAACAAAAACTGCCACCTCCTTCTTCATCCTCGGCCACCAAAACACTTTCTTCAAATCCTTATAGAGTTTGTCCCCTCCGGGATGCACAGAATACTTAGTGTTATGTCCTTCCTCCATCACCTTTTGTTTCAGATCCTCACACTTTTGCGGTACACACCACCTTCCCTTGTACCTTAAACTTCCATCCTCGTGAATCTTAAAACCTTCAGCTTTTCCTTCTTTTAACTTCTGCTTTATCCTATCCAACTTAATATCTCCATCTTGATTCTCGCGAATTTCATCGAAAATAGTGGGTTGAATAGTCATAGCACAAATCCTCGACACAACTTCGCCGTAGTCGACCATCTCAAGACTCAATCTACTCATGTCCTTACACAGTCGCTCCGGAATAACCAAAGCATTCACACCATGCGAGGACTTTCGACTGAGTGCATCGGCTACTACATTTGCCTTTCCCTCGTGATATTGGATGTTCAAATCGTAATCCTTTATCAACTCCAACCATCTCCTTTGTCTCATATTCAACTCCTTTTGCGTAAAGATATACTTCAAACTTTTGTGATCCGTGAAGACCTTACACGTCACTCCGTACAAATAATGTCTCCAAATCTTTAACGCAAAAACAATCGCTGCCAACTCCAAATCATGTGTTGGGTAATTCACCTCATACGGCTTCAACTGCCTTGATGCGTAGGCTATCACCTTTCCCCTTTGCATCAAAACACATCCCAATCCATTCTTCGAAGCATCACTGTAGACTTCGAAACCATCATCACCTTCCGGTAATGTAAGCACAGGTGCCGTCGTCAAACTCCTTTTCAACGTCTGAAAAGCTTCCTCACACTTCTCATCCCACACAAACTTCTTTTCCTTCTTCATCAACGACGTCATAGGTTTCGCTATCCTCGAGAAATCTTTGACAAAGCGTCTATAGTATCCCGCTAATCCTAAGAAGCTT
The DNA here is from genome assembly GCA_016808085.1 of Suaeda aralocaspica. Taxonomy (NCBI): domain Eukaryota; kingdom Viridiplantae; phylum Streptophyta; class Magnoliopsida; order Caryophyllales; family Amaranthaceae; genus Suaeda; species Suaeda aralocaspica. The sequence goes on from PYUH01003997.1 coordinate 314,390, forward strand.
CGGATGTCCGTCACATTCCTAGGCGTCGGCCATTCACTCACAGCCTTGACTTTAGCTGGATCTACAGAAACGCCATCCTTTGTGATAATATGTCCTAAAAACGCCACTTGCTCCAGCCAAAACTCGCACTTCGACAACTTTGCATACAATTGGTGCTCCCTCAATGTCATCAAAATCGTCCTTAAATGTTCAGCATGTTGCTCCTTCCCTTTCGAATACACCAAGATATCATCTATGAACACCACTACGAATTTGTCCAAGTACTCATGGAATACCCGGTTCATAAGGTCCATAAATATCGCTGGCGCATTCGTCAACCCAAAAGGCATCACAGTAAACTCATAATGTCCATATCTTGTCCTAAATGCGGTCTTCGGAATGTCCTTTTCCGCAATTGCTAATTGATGGTACCCAGATCGCAAATCAATCTTCGAAAATGTCGTCGCCCCTTTCAACTGGTCAAACAAATCATCAATCCTTGGCAATGGGTACTTATTCTTGATAGTCACCTTATTAAGCTCACGATAATCAATGCACAACCTCATACTTCCGTCCTTCTTCTTTACAAACAACACTGGCGCGCCCCATGGGGAAGCACTAGGTCGTATGTAACCCTTCTCCAATAAATCCTGCAATTGAGTCTTCAACTCCATCATCTCCGCAGGTGCCATTCTATACGGGGCTTTAGAAATAGGTGCGGTTCCAGGAACCAAATCGATCGTAAACTCCACGGCTCTCTTTGGTGGTAGTCCTGGAATCTCATCCGGAAATACATCGGGAAATTCTCTCACTACTTCTATGTCGTTAACGCTTGGTTCGGAAACTCCCTCCAAGTTCATCACACAACAAAAGAATAGTGGATTTCCCTTAGCTATCATCTTCACCATTTTCATCGCCGAGACAATCTTAATGTCCTTTGTCTTCGGTAGCCTCCTATAAGACACCATAGCCCCTCTCGGACTTTTCAAGGTCACCTTCTGCGCTTCACAATCAATCTTAGCCTTATACTTACTCAACCAGTCCATTCCTAGTATCACATCCAATTCCTTTAATCCAAATTCAATCAACCTCGACGGAAAGTCACATCCAGCGATAAAAATTTTCACACCATCATACACCTTAGAACAAGTCACGATCTCACCATTTGGCATTGCAATCGGTATATTCACCATCCTAGGTTTACCTAAGTCAAGTCTAGCTATGGCACTACCAGATATAAACGAATATGAAGCTCCGGAATCAAACAAAGTCTTAACAGGTATAGAGTTAATAGAGAATGTACCAGTTACCACTCCTCCATTATCCTCCGCCTCTTGGTAGCTCATGTTGTACATCTTTCCTGGCGCATTGCCCTTCGCTTTTCCTCCAGCAGTGTTCATACCATTCACATTCTTGTTTGCAGCATTAGCTCCTCCAGCATTAGTTGTAGCATTCGCTCCCTTATTGTAATTCTGATTATTGAAGCTTCCATTGCTACCTCCAGCATTTCCACCATTGAACCTCCCATTGTTGTTCATTGGCCTCCCGAAATTTCCTCCTTGCTTATTCTGATTGAAGCGGTTTCCAAACTTGTTTCCGTTATTGCTTCCACTCCAACACTCATAAGCACGATGTCCTTGCTTGCCACAGTTCCGACAAGTCACCAGATTTCCCTCACAGTCTTTTCCAGGATGATTCTTTGGGCATAGAGTGCAGTGATGTACCCTTTCTCCAGTCCTTACCATTTTTCCACCTGGATTACCGTTCCGCTGGAAATTTGGGTTCCCATTCTTCTGAAAGTTTGAGTTCCCATTCCTTTGGAAGTTTTGGTTTCCATTCCTCTGATTATGATTGTTTTGTCCACCAAACCTAGGTCGCTTATTGAAGTAATTGAAGTTATTTTGGTTTCCATTAGCTTGGCTTGGCTCCTTTCTCTTCCCTTCCTTTACAGCCTTGGCTCTCTCACCTAACTTGTATAGATGAGCAGCCCTTCCATACACCTCATCCAAAGTAGTGAAGTGCTCTCCAGCAAGTTGAGATTGCAACTCCAATGTCAACCCTTGTTCAAAATGATATGCCTTCTTCTCCTCATTTGGCACAATATCCGGTGCAAACCTCATCAACTCCAGAAACTTGTGGTAATATTGTTCCACAGACATGTCCCCCATCTCCAGCTTAGTAAACTCCCTAGACTTCTCCTTCTTCAGAAACGCAGGATAGAACTTATTGCGAATCACTTCCTTAAACATCTCCCAACCAAAGTTAGGTCTAGCCCTCATAGTTGCGTCACTTTGTGACCACCAAATATCAGCTTCCTCTCTTAGGTAAAATACAGCATTAGCAACTTTCAGGTCATCCGGACATTTAAGAGCTTGGAAAATCTTATCGAATTCCCTAATCCAGTTCTCCAACACTAAAGGGTCCTCAGTACCACTATAAACCGGTGGCTTACTCCTAGCTATCTCCCTAAACATCTCCCCAGCAGGGTCTTGATTCCTACGGTTAGCCTCCTGATTGGTCCTTGACAACTCAATCAATTGTCGCAAACATTCAGCAACTTCTCCATTTCCATTGTTCCTTGCCATCTATTGAACAAAACGCAAACTAAAACCTCAAACTTAAAGACACTCAACTCTTATTGCATCAAAGTGCAATACCCTATTACTAGTTAACAGCTTGGCAAACAAATTAACAACAACAACACCAAAACATGAAACCACAACAAAAGAAACAAGAAGCTAAACAAGAGCAAAAGAGAAGACATGAAAAAAAAAAAAAAATTTATTCCCATTATTCGCTTGGTTTAATTAAACGTCAACAACTTAAAAAAAAATTTTAAACTTAAACTAAGGAAGTTCTAATTACGTCAAAAGAATTAAAGCAACTCTAAACATAAAGAACTAAGCAATCTTCAAATTCCTCAATGATCAAGGCGACTTCTAACTCTGGTTCTTGGTCCTTCACTTGGCTCTTCTCGTTCCCTCTTGATGCCTCTAGTTAAATCTTCTGAAGTAGTCCCACTTCCATCTTCTACATGTCCATCTTCATCTTCACTGTCACTAAGCACAATTACTTCTATTTCCTTTTCAATAATCTCTAAATCATCGTCATCACTTTGTTCTTCCTCTTCTGGGTCTTCTTCCTCTTCTGGATCTCCTTCCTCATCTTCCTCATTTCCATTTCCATTTTCATTTCCATCTTCATTTTCCTCATTCCCAGTCTCATTTCCATTTCCCTCAGGGTCTTCATTTTCAGTCTCATTTTCCTCATGCTGTGGGCTTGGAGGCTCAGTCAACCACTCATGAATCCTATCTGCTAGCTCTATTTCCCTTCTTACAAAATCCACTGCAGGCAACCATTTCCCATTTGCAGAAAACTTCTCCACATTTGGAGTCCTATCCTCATGAAGTACATCCTGATACTTAGTCTTCAGCCCAACATAAGGGTTTCTATCTGGCAGATTCCTAATAAACAACCATATCACTGAAGCTTGTAAATTCGATCCTGGGATCCCCATATTGTACATGAAATTGCACCAACTCTCAATTCGATCACAGTAACTCTTAGCATCATCATAAACTCTCCTATGAAGACTATATTCCGATGGTGACAACATCTGCAGGTTTAAAGCAAACGTAAATCCCTAAAGAAAACCCCAACAAAAAACCCAAGCAAGCAACAAAACAACTTAACGTGCAGCAAGACTTAAAAACATGCATAAATGCAAAATGCAGGAATGCCCATCCTAAGTCTACCCATTCTCACACTTCAAATTTTTAATCCTAGTCCTTTAAACTTCCGTGTTTGCAAACACATTTTGAAGATCATTTTCAAAACATTTTTTTGGAAAAACCTATAGCTCTGGCTACCACTCTGTAACACCCCCAAATTCCTCACTTTCTACTTACCTCAAACCTATAAACACAAGAGGAACTTGAGCATGTTACCGTCACATCACAACTAATTATGAAAACTAATTGCAACGCTAAGGCTAAGGTAAAACAACACACTTTACTAAAACCATTTTATAAAAGTCAAACAACTCACAGCGGAAGTCTTTACAACTAAGTCAAACATTAAATTAACAACTTGGAACCATCACGGCCCTTATTCCAAACCACTAGAAAAATCTAAAGTCAAAACAACTACCAAATATTATCCACTCCTCTCGAAAAATCCCTTCACCATGCATATGCTCAACAACCTGCACTTATTCTGCTTAACAAGCAAACAGAACAAGAAAAACATGGAAATATATATGTGTCAGCAACCACTGCTGAGTATGCACAACATAGCAAAAACATAACAACACGAAGACACACACATAGCACACAAAATACACATAACAAGACTCTCACTCCAAATTAAGACTCATGACCCATAAGTTCAAAATTCTTCATCTTGATTATAACTTCTTGCTTCGAAAAGGATATAGGAAACGTGAACGGGCTCTTTGGAAAGACGGTCGTCAACCAAGTAGGTAGCGCTCCCCGTACAATCCGAACTCTAACAGAAAGATAGCTAGTCTTTCAAAAACAGTGGTACATGGTCTCCATCCACCCCATGTCCAAACTTAACTCTTTAACTCTTTTGGAATTCCAGAACTAAACAGTGAAGCATCGTCACACTCCACTATGGAAGTACAGCGTTAAGGCAATACATACCTCCCCCGTATGGTAACCTCATTTGGCCTGAATGAGTACTCACGTTCCTTTAAAAATAACTTGCTCATAATTGTTTACTTAACTTTGCTTTACTCGACTTTATTTAACTTTGACTTAATAAGCATTTAACTTTGATTTGTCTTGTAAACATGACTCTTATGGTCAAAACTTGCTCAAAACATGCATAGAAGCATTATAACTCATGAACAAACTTCAAAACACTTAAACATGTCATTTTAGACTCTTAACCCTCACATTAAAGCTTCATATAGCTACTGTCCAGAATTCAAACATAACTTAAAACACGACCGAAAAGTCAAACATACACCGTCAGACTTCGAAACATACATAAACAACATAGAAACCATCAAACACTTAACCAACACTTGTTAATGACTCTTTCCTCTTTTAGTAACCTTCCATTAATAGTAAATGACTTTTGAAAACATTTTTAGAAACTTCTATTCCTAGAAATTTATTTTTGAAAAACATTTGTTTTAAAACTAGGCAATAGAAATAGAAATAAATCTGAAAATAATTATTAAAAATTAAATAGGTTCGAAAACACTTTTCCAAAACCTTTTACTGCCTAAAATACAGTCTCAAACCAAATCTCGTGGCTAGATAAGGTCTATGTGAATTTTAGTAGATTTTAAACTAGAAACCCTAAAACTAGCGATAAAACAATTAAAAATCCAAGCTAATTACCTAATAAATTCTCTAGGTCGTGAAACCCATTTTATAATTCCTTTTATTCTCCTATTAACCAGTAACAACCTTTAGAAACCTTAGTTCACGTTTTAAATATTTTTAAAAGATTTATTTTTGAAAACAGTCCAATCTGTCTAAAACCAATCTAAAAATTATTTAAAAATATTGGAAAACCTTTTAATGACGAAACCAACTCTATAAACTCATATTATGCTTCCGGAATACATTAAAAATAATCTCATAGTCAGATTCGACCCTTAGACCTTTTGAAACAATATTTTTCGGTAAAAACCGCAAAACTGAAAACTGACTAATAAAATTATTTGACCATGCTATACTTCATGTTAAAGTACGAGAATTTAACACAACTTCACATACATCACAATAAGTCTAAAATAATTTTTATGAGCATACTTCAACACTTTAACCTCATATAACAAATTTTACACATAAACCAGCATATTTTCGGTTCAACACTATAAAATTCATGGGGGTTATTTTATGAAACTCCTTGATTTGGAGAGCTTTCATTCATGTGTATATATATATATATATATATATATATATGATTACAATTCTAAGATTTTAGGAAAGATTACATCAAACTATATCAAACTATATTCTGTAGAATATTTCAATAATATTCTATCTATCACATAGATGGACTCCTCCACCAGTAGAGCTTTGAAAAGTTGAATAACATTGATGTGGGGACAGTCAATGTTCTAGGTGTGGTCATGTCGCTTTTTCATAGGGCATGGGAAGAGGGTATTATAGTGTGAAATAACAAAACGATCGATCAGATAGCGACATATATTGAGTTTCATGAGAAAAAGCATTAATGTTCGATCTTTATTGAGTGAGCTAGGGATGTGAATTATCGTAGAATCATTGTGAATGTAATTATTAAAACTCAATCTTTCACTCCAGCCCTCCTCAATATTTTTAGTAATCATAGTCTTTTGCACAAAGACTATATCCGGGTTAATAACATTGCTCCAATGTGGAGCCTCTAAACTGCCAGGGTTCTAAACTGCCAGGGTTGCCTAAAATCCACGTCAGTTCCAACACATAGAACTAGAATCATGCATGATGGTAAGTGGGGTTGGAACACTCCAACCTCTACCATCAATTCTAGATTAGAATTTCTCCAGAAAACATTTTTTTTACATTTTTCCAAAGCCTATGTCTCCACCATATATTAATGTCCATCCTACTTCATCTACTCTTCGTTTTTGCACCCTTATCACCACTCTATCACTAGGCATCTTTTGCTTGCTTGAGCCAACCTCTTCCACGTACTTATTTCCCTTCTCCTTGTTTGGTAGATGGTCCTACTACAAATATCGTGGGAACCATGTTCGATCCCTACTCCTCTCACGCACATCACTTTCTACTTTACCCGTGACTATAGCTCTACAAGTATGCAATAATGGGGCGCAACTCTTCCCACGTAACACTTTCATACTATTGCCCTTCAGCCTTTCACCCTCTTTTTAACCCATAATAGGTTTACTCTCCCCCATAGTATCACGCTCTTTCTCCTCCAAAACCATGCTTTAACTTACCTTCTTGGTCATCTCTTTCCCCTTTTGTCGACTTATTACCACTTGCACCACTTCTTCAACCCTCCTTTGCATTCCCCTTTCCTAGACAAGCTCTTAAGTGCAGCCGACCAATTCATTTTCTTTTGTTCTTCAAAAATGTCATGCATTCCTTCTTTGAATGTCTAATGACGCCAAACGTCTGCATTTAAATTCAACCTTTAATTTACCTCTTGCTCTTTCTTGTCTTTACTCCATTGATGTCTCCATAAAGGGCTCTCCACATCGAGGGATACCTCACTCTACGATAATAACCTAATCCTAAAATATCGTCCTTCCATTCCATCAGATCACCTCACCTATTCCCCACGCCAAAGTCATCACAATATTATTAGCTCTACAGTTTAGCGGCAAATTGTACACCCTTACCCAAAAATGGAGTGGCCAAGTTTCACCTGATTAAGTTGTTCGCCACTTTTGGCACTTTCCAGTCCTACTATATCAATTAAGTCGCTTTCGTCCTCTTCCAATCAAAGTGACTAGCATTTCAGGGCAAGTTCATTGGCCATCTTGCTGAAGATAATCGTTTTTGTTAGAAAAAATTACACTTACAAGGGTCACAAAGATCAAATTTTGTGAGAGAAAAGCAACACTTCGAGGCGTGATCGAGACACTTTCCCAAAAACTATATTCCGACCCTATATGAGCACCGGGTTTCACAGAGTTTGTTTTTGAGATACAACGAAGTAACAACAATGGTAGCGTTCAATACTAACAATGTTCAATGGAAACAAATTTATTGTGGGTGTATGTAATGATGATGTGAACACTTGAGAATCCTCTCAAGAAAATTTGCATAAAGAAGAAGTTATGAATCTTATTTTTTTTACATCCATCATATGTATATAACATATTTGTAAAGGAAATGAACAACATAACTCTTGGATCATAAACAGTCAAAACCGCAAAAAACCCCGGCAAAATAGCCTTGTTCCATTCTCCTTTACTTCTTGTTTGTTAATGCTAAAACACCTTAACCATATAACATTAGCCAAACAAACATGGATAAATTCATCAAATACTCTAAATATTCAACATTCCTCCCCTATTTAGAGTATTTCTTATGAAAATTGCAAAATAGTCATCATCAATACAAACCAATCTTATGCATAAATGAAAGTGTACATCAAAGACTTGAACTTCCACTTAGTGTAATACACCAAGAATTCGTGTCGAATTGGTATCGTACAACAATTGAACTAAACACAACACATAGTAAAATCTTGAAGATGTTTCACACACAAGATAAATTACTTGAGTCCATTATTTGACTTGACACTTAAGCCATGTGTTTGTATCTATTCATAAGTACATTAAAGCTATGCCCCGATAGCTTCTTGAAGCGGCCAAACTTCGTACTTACATAGGTTTATCCCTTAATAACATGTTTTTGTGACCAAGCACAATCAATAGGTACCACCTTATACATTACAGTTTAGAACTTAACCTTGGATGAAAAACAAGTTCCCAATCATCAATGTATGAGAATTGAACTTATTAAACTTAAGACCCAACGTCTTATTAAGCGTCAAGTTAAGTTTCCCTTACTTGTGATTATAATGGGCCCCAATCTAAACCGATTGCTATCCACTTTACCATATACCTAGCCAATCAAGTAGATTATATGTTCTTGTATAGTAAGTATTATGGCACTAACTTTGATAAAATTCTCATATTTAACAATGTATGCCTTACACTAATGTGTCTAGACTTATCGTTATATATTTGACTATCCACTTGTCAAAGTCAAAATTGACTTCTGTAACAAGCTAAGGTATCACAAACATGAGATTGCACAACCATTTTGCCTCTTTACCAGCTGAATGCCTGTCAACTCCAATGCTTGAGGAGTATACTTATATGCAAGTATGTTTCTAGGAAGCTTAAGAACTTATACCTCCCCAACAAGGATGCTTCCATCCACTAGAGGAAGATTTAACTCTATTAGATATTCACATGCAATTTACTATCCTTTTATAACCAAAGGATAACCCTTGTAGGATAAACTATAGTCGTCTATGATTTTTCCTCAAGTACTTTAATACATGACAAATACCTTGCCAAGACTTCATACTAGAATTCCTAGTATATTTATTTAACTTGTCAGTTGCAATATCAATATTTGGTCATGTATTAAAAAACAAACATCCTATGACTTTGTATTTTCAAACTAAGAACATAGATTACCTTCATTAGGTGATAAATTAAAGCTAGGATCCATAGGATTGAAAACAAGAGCGGTGTCATTCATATTGAACTTCTTGAGCACTTTCTCAATGTAATGAGATTGTGACAAGATTAATTTACCATTACATTTCTTGATCCTTATATCTAGGATGACTTCCGCCTTCCCAACCTATTTTATGAAAACTTGAGACAATAGGAAAGATTTAATAAACTCTAAATCCATTCCAAATTTCAATAAGTCATCTACATATAGACAAATGATGACCCCTTGACCGTTGACATCAAATTTGCTATACATTTACTTTTCTAAATTATTAAACTTAATTCGTATGGGAGTATTATTCCATCAAAATCTGATACTTACTTTGTCATACAAAGACTTAATCAATTTGCAAAACTTTGTGTTCTTGATCATTTTGCACAACAAACTCTCCTGTTTATCACATGTAAACCTCTTCCTTATTCTCTATTCAAAATTATTATATACTTTGGAGATTATAACAACAAGTGCATATGTATTGAAATAATCAATACCCTTCTATACTTGAGCCACTACCTGAGCTTTGAACTTGTCAATTATAGTTCTAACAATTTTCAATGTTCTTGAAAATCCATTTGCACCTAATAGGATTACACTTAGAAGATAAATCTCCTAAAACTTAACTATTATTTCCATGACAAGATTTATCTCATCATCAATGGCGTTTCTCCAAAATGGAGAAACATGAGACTAACTACATAGGCTCACTAATGGTTTAAGGATCATATTCCACATTAAAACATGAGGAAACTTGACTTTATCAACAATGAACTCCGTAATCGTTGAACTAACCATACATGATAATCTAGGGTAAAAGATTTCTTTATTTTTAGCCCTCTAACTTCTATTTGTGATGACTTAATAACTCTTTCTCAAGATTTGAGATTACACTTAAAATCTTTAATCAAATTCAATTTGATCAAAAACTTAAAAATTGGTACTTGGAGTAATATCCTTTGAATTATACTCATTGATGAATAATCATTAAGTAACATCTCTACCCTTATGGTTGTGTAAATCAACCAAAACTCTTATGTTCAAATATATAGAATCTATAGGACTTGCTATGAACTGCATGTCCTTTAAAGATGCATTTTACTCCTCTTTCACCCAACTTTTATTATTGGGTTCCGACAATATTACAATTGCCTTATAACCCCAAATATTGTAATGACTCAAGTTAGGATGTCTTTTATACCAATTCATATTGGATATTGCCTTATTCCATTTATAGGAACACTTAAAATACAGGAAAAATTGATAAAAATAATCCCAACTTTCGATGCTATTTCATTCAAAGACCCAACTTTTGGCGATTCAATTTTAGACCTAACTTTATGTATCATTATTAAACAGGTAAGGCAGGGTATAGCCTCTAATCCTCTACTTCAATCCCGCTTCCCTATTTACCTTCTTCTTCAAATTTTCATTATCCCTATCTCCCAACTTCAAAGAGACCCACTATAACCAACACCATCATTGACCTTCCCTTTACCCACCATCACGGCATCACCACTTAATTTACTAAGTATCATTTTTCTTGCCATCCGCCACCACCACATCAGTTTCTTCTTTTCCTTCATCACCATGAACCACCTATCAGCAAAATCACTTTTAGCCTAGATACCGCCCGCAACATATGCAACCATCCTTTGGTTTTAATTAATGAATTACTTTGTACTTTGTTCTTTTTTTTCGCCTAATTTTTTGTCGCCGGAGTTGTTTTAATTATTTTTCTAGGTTGCCATGGGGTTTATAGTGATGGTGGACGGCTATGAAGCACAAGGTCGGCTTCCTAAGGGGGAACCCGTGTTGGGGACGTCTGGGGGTCGGGGACGGCTCAAAAACGTCCCGGGGTCGCCATCAATCGGGCGAGGTCGGGCTTGTTACTTCGGGGACGATTCGGGGACGGCTAAGGTAGAGCAAAGGCGTCCCCACCCCTTTTGAAGGTAAAAGTCCAATTTTAAAAAGTAATAGGCTAATAGCCCAAGGCCCAAAAAGGCAATATGATGAAATATAGTGATGCTAGTATAGTAGTATACCACAAAACCAATTAACAAAACCCCCAAAGTTAGATTAACCAAACTATCAACTGCATTCATTTTTGAAGAAGAAGAAAGATCAGATTTTGAAGAAGAAGAAAGCGGCGAACTCAACATTCATTTCTTCGACGGACGACGGCGAGTTTCGAGGGACGATGGCGAGTTTCAGGGACGACGGTGGGTAGCTTTCCATGCCTTTTTTTTTCCTTTTTTGTTTGTTAAATCATAGCTTTTTATTCGAATTTGTTATTTGTTGTTCTTTGAATTAATTAAACCTTCAAATTTGATGAATTTCTATTTATGTAACTAGGATTTTGAATTTGGTTGATTTTCTAATCTAATATTGTATAATTTGGGTGATTAAATTAGGGTTTCTGCAAAAAGTATACTTTTGATGTTGAAATAATTGATTGAGGAATTCAAGATTGTATTTTTTGTGTTTTAAATACAATTAAGAATCTGATTTTTATCATGCGTATTATTGAATACTTGTTTACACTGACTTTGGTAGTTTGGTTATATGGTTTTGTGATAGCTTTTTATCATGCGTATTTTTATAAATGGCTTGTCAGTAATTCATTGTTGTTCTGTAACTAGGATAATGAGGAATTACTCATTTCGATTATAAAATATTAAAGTCTATTGTATTTTAATTTTTTTTGTGATTTTTTAATTGCCGATTCCTTGCCGTCCCCGTTTTTAGAAATTTTGATTTTGCCGTTTTCCGTCCCCGTCCCCGTCCCCGTTTTTGTCCCTGTTTTTGAACCCGTGCAACCTAGGTGGACGGTGATGGTGATGGTGATGGTGATGGGGTTGTATGCAACTAGTGGTTTGCAAAAAGAGTCCCAGCCCCAGGCAATTGGTTTATAGTTTGAACCAACAAATTCTTTCAATTTCTCTAGTAAAGGCAGTAAGAAAAACCAGTAGCTAAATATCGACTTTTCCTTGTGATTCAGTTGTGTGTCATTGCTGCTAAAGGCATACAGAAAACAAAAAAAAAAAAAAAAAAAACAACTACACTAAGGCCCTGTTGTTCTCGTCTTATTTTTGCCTATCTGAACTTATTTTTGCTGAACTGAACTTATTTTTGCTGATCTGAACTTATTTTTGCTGATTTGAACTTATTCTTGCTGACCTGAACTTATTTTTGCTAATCTGAACTTATTTTAATGAACTGAACTTATTTTTGCTGAATTTGTTTTACACTAATTAAAAATTAAAAGCCTTAGCATTAATTTTACCGATAACAACAACCAAATGCTACCGTTATTGTCAAAATTATTAAATCAAAATAGCTACAAAATATTATTGAATATCGTTGCTAAAATTATTCTCAAAGACTCCCGCAAGAAAAATCTCTAAATTATATATAATTGATTTTTTATAATCTCTAAATTATATATAATCTGATTTTTTTTTCTCAAATTATATATAATTGATTTATTATAATCTCTAAATTATATATAATATGATTTTTTTCCTCAAATTATATATATTGATTTATTATAATCTCTAAATAATATATTTCCAATTTTCCACCATATCAAAAATATTAAATAATATGTAAATATTTTTTTTATATTATTTCCATACAATGCATATTCTCTTAAAAAATGCTACCTAAATATTTTTAAAATTATATTCTACTGTTTTTATACCATAATTTCTCATTTAAAAAGATGTGCACATATAGATATCCTTGTACAAATTAATTTGCATAATACATATAGATTTTTTTAATTTAACTTATTTTTGCTGATCTGAACTTATTTTTGCTAAACCGAACTTATTTTTGCTGAACTGAACTTATTTTTGCTTATCTGAACTTATTTTTGCTAAACTGAACTTATTTTTGCTGATTTGAACTTATTTTTGCTTATCTGAACTTATTTTTGCTGAACTGAACTTATTTTTACTGAAAATAAGTAAAAATAAGACGAGGAGAACAGGGCCTAAGACATGATATATGAAAGGCAGAGAACCATTAGAGAAGAACATGAGGAAGAAAAAGGCAATGATAAAGTGAAGGGTCAAATGCAAATCTAATCTAAAAAGTCAATATTAGTTGGAAAACCGAATACTTATAATATTCACCTGTTTCTATAGGTTAAATTTTGATAGGGTCTAAATATGGACAATGAGCTTCTAAGTTCGGTCCAAAATTGAATAAAGCAAAGTTGGGTCGTATTTTAATAAAAGAGCTACAAAAGATATGATTATTTTTATCAATTTTTCCTAAAATATATAACAAGCTACCAAAATAGCTCCTCCCACAAACCCATCATTACTTGTTTCATGTATAGTGTCCATAAGGAAATAACTTGATCATAATATCACTTCTGATAGGTTTTTATCTTTTAAGCTTTTCACTTATTTGCAATTCTACTTCAATGTTGAAGATTATACACATGTGTCAAAGGCTTTATCTTTAATAAGATAAAATATTATCAATTTCAATTTACCAAAAATTAGTATCATGTATAAGCAATGTATAGAAATTAATTAACTTTATGTACAAATTTAGACAAAATTTCATTGTCTTTAATTTGTGGCAATTACACTTATACAACTAATTTATCCTTGAAATCATTAGCAAAACACTCATGATGAAACAATCATCATCAAAATTAAATAATTCTTCTCATTTTGTCTTTGTACCCTTGAACATGTATATCTTTGTATGAATATAGAGACCTTTTAAACAATCAACTTTATATGTTGATCAAACCTTTATTTATTTATTTTTTTTGAAATAAATATTAATTCATTAATAAAGAGTCATACGACATCTACAATAGAGATCAAAACTAACAAATACAAATCAATTTTAATCGAATAATACTCAAATTGAACAAAACTACGAGTGTTGTATATAAGATCTGACAATAATGAATACCCTCTTCCATATCGTTGTTCTACGCAGCCTTCAACGAGGGGGTCTTTCGATCTGTTATAATTTTGAAACTGAGCAAAATTTGACCCGATTGATTGTAGTCGTAGAATCAACACCTGCTGCATCTCCATACAAATCTTCATTAACAAATTATATCTTCCACTAAAAATAAAACCCTAACCCCAAACTCTCACAAGGAGAGATACAAAACCCAAAATATGGGTAGGTAAAACCCAATATATGGGTAGTAATTAGTAAAACTCCCTATTAGGGGGAGAATGGAGATTTATTATTGACATAAACAAAAAAACTAGTGCAAAGAGGAAAAAGAGGGGCTTACCACCGGCCGAAAAACTAGGGTTTTAGAGAAAGAGAAGGAAGAAAAGAGGAGAAGGGAGGGGAGAGAGCGTATTTGACAGGTTTGATCAAAACTTTATAATTCCATACTACAATGCAAAAAACAACAAGTAATATGCATTATGCAATTATGCAAAATTAAACATGACGAACAACTGTCAAAAGTAAAACACTTTGCATGAAAATACAAGAAATTAATAATCCCATGCAAGGAATAACTTAGAAAATTCCAGTGCACACCCATATGCATGATCATATCTTTCAAGTATTCAAACGTGCAAAATAAGAAGCCATATGAAACCATGCAAAATTGAAATTGAAAAGAAATAATCACAAAGGTACGTAATGCCTCTTTACGTACTGTCTAACCGTCATTATTGAAATGACGAAATAAAAACGCATGCAATGCTAAGTCATTTCGCATCATGTAATATGTATGAATTATACCTAATGACAATGTGTCTATTCATTCGATATGTACAAAAAACCTCAAGGAGATCTCTGTATTAATGATAATTGAATCCTACTAAACCGTGCAATGTTAGCATTAATGGCCATTATTCTGATCACAAACATGATTTAATCCATATCAACTTGACAATTGATCATATAAATCATAAATTCCTTATATAGCATAATATATAAAACAAAATATAGTCATCATACATCTCCTTCGCCAATACCCATATCATGAACATTAGATTTTGTTCATCCAATTTAATTACATGATTTTTACCAAACTACTTTATGGGTATTTATGCATAATCATACTTCTTTAATTATAATCAAAACTTTATCAATAAACTATTGTTACATGATTATAATTTAGGGAAGAAGTTATATCCATAAATTATATTCAAATTATATAAACATAAAAACATCAAACTTCTTACTTGAAATGTCTTCAATCATAATTATTACCATTGCAAGTCCAAACTCCTTACTTTTTAGTCTTATTATCATCTTCTTTCATCATCTTCCAAAAACCAAAGCCCTCACACTTGTGGATGGAGATTCTCTCACCATAGACATCTAATATTGTTTTTGGATTGTTAGAAAAAACTACACTGACAAGGGTCACAAAAATCAAATTTTGTGAGAAAAAAGCAACACTTCGAGGCGTGAGGCACTTTCCCTAAAACAATATTCCGACCCTATAATTGAGCATCGGGTTTCACGGAGTTTGTTTTCGAGATACAACGAAGTAAAAACAATGGTATCGTTCAATAATTACTAATAATATAATGTTCAATGGAGACAAATTTATTGTGGGTATCTGTAATGATGATGTGTACACTTGAGAATTCACTTAAGAAAATTTGCATAAAGAAGAAGTTATAAATCTCATTTTTTTTACATCCATCATATATATATATAACATATTTGTAAAGGAAATGAGCAACATAACTCTTGGAACATAAACGGTCAAAACCGCAAAAAACCCCGGCAAAATAGCCTTGTTCCATTTTCCTTTACTTCTTGTTTGTTAATGCTAAAACACCTTAACCATATAAAATTAGCCAAACAAATATGGGTAAATTCATCCAATACTCTAAATATTCAACAATCTGAAGTGAAGGTCAAATCTTTGCAAGGAGTAAAAACCTAGTTTGAGTAGAGAGACCCTTTCTTTCAAGCAAGATAAGTTTATTCAAAGAATTTACATCCCATCCTCAACCGATACTAAGGGCCCGTTTTGTAAGGTGTAAAATATTTTCCCTGAAAACTGTTTTTCCATTTTATACTGTTTGGTTTGAAGTACAATGTTAAAATATAAAACTTGAGATAGAACACCAATTTCCACCATGTTGAAAACATTTTCTCCCAAAATAGGGAGGAAAACATTTTTCATCACACTTCTGAAGGAAAACATTTCCCTCCACAATTGAATTAATTAATTTTTTCACATAACCAAACAATGAAAAATATTTAAAATGTAAAATAACTATATATGCAACAAAATAACAATTTCATTTATTTATTTATTTTTATAATGAAAATGAGGTTTCCAATAATGTAAAAGGTTTTTGCATGAGAAACTATTATCATTTGAAAATATTTTATGCCCTACCAAAAATACCATTCAATTATCATTTCTATTTTTTAAAGGTTTTTAGTGAAAAACTATTATCATTTGAAAATATTTTATACCCTACTAAAAATACCATTCAATTATCATTTCTATTTTTAATCCCATATACTCGTTCTGTTCCCTTTAATATATTTTGACTTGCATATATGTCAATACACTTATTTGACCTTAAATATCATTTATTATATATATGTAAAAATTATAAAAATTTAATATTAATAACATAACGAATCAGACAAGACCCATATGGCTATACTATACTTTGTATATTTAAATTTTTTTAAAGATTATGTCATCTTATAAATAATGTCAAAATATTCATTCCATATATAACAAGCAAAAAGAAACGGAGTGAATATTTTTTCAGTACTCCGTAAGTGAGAGTCCTATGCTCTCAAGTTTCAACCTTTTTTTTTTTTTTTTGTTAATTCCAAAAACACAAAATTAAAACCCTTTTTCCAAAATTTGGTTAGTTGAAGAAGAAAGAAAACATCTATAAATTCCCTAAAATATTTCTCCCTTTCTCTCTCAATATCTCTCTTCCTTTCTCTCTCTTCTGGGGTTTTGAACCTTTCACTCAAAGCTTCCTCCTTTCTCTCTCTCCTACCTTCAAACGATCAATCACTCAATCGCTGATCACATTCAAACATTTCTAATCAAATTGATCTAATTTTCCTAATTTAATTTTGGCGGTAACATTAAAAAAAAAAATCAATGGAGGATTACGCTGACAGTGATAACGAATTTTACTACGAAGATAATGAAGATGATGATGAAGATAATGATCAAGATTGTAATAATTTGAATCAAGATGTTCATAATTCTTTTTCTTTCACTAATCGCCGTGATTCTTCAATTAAGGTTTTTAATTTTGGTTAATTTCTTTTTTAATTGTAATTACTTTTGTTAGGGTTTTAGTTTACGAATTTTTGATTTTTATTTTTAAATTTTAAATTTTAAATTATTGTTTTGTTGAATTGAGAATTATGAAGATCTTAATTGAAATTACTTACCAAAAACGAAATAATTTAATGCAATTGGTGAATGTTGTAAGTCCAAAGTTTGGAACTTTTTTTAATTTCTGTTGTTTTAAGCCTTTTGATTTTCAATTATTGTTTTGTGCATTCAATTGTGATTTTGTGTTAGTTAATTGTGGTTTTAGTACACTTTTAGATACGTAGTATATGATTAGGAATTTGAAAATATTTATCAGTGTTTTTGCCTAGGTATTTGTTTATTACATTTAGTTAATGATTTTAAGGTTGTGTTTATGAAAGTTTGGATTTTGTTTGTAGGTGATCACTAAGGAATCGCTTCGAGTGGCGCAGGTTGGTACACAATGTTTGTTATTATTGGGAATCATGATTGATTGATTGAAATTGAATGCTAATAATTTATTCCAATTATCTTTTGTTTGGTTAATGTTTGGCAAAATTAAGAATTTTAATATTTAAATGTACAATGTCATATACATAAATCCTTTATTTGATCCGCGTATGGTATTATTTTAGGTACAAGTCAATGAATTTGCAATTTCATAAGTATTCAGCGTTTTCTCGTGAAATTTATGAAGAATAATGATATTTGGGGAGCCTAAGAAGCACAATTAACATTCTGATTCTTTTAGGGAATATTATGCTCCTGAAAATTTCCTTTTAAAACCCTACAATTCCAGATGGTGGTGAGCACTTGCGGCACAAAATGTATAGCTTCAAGAGATTGCCACCTCAAAATTCAAGTTAAATTTCAAGAAAACACTTGAATTAACATTTTATCCCTAACATTCCATGAAAGCCATGTTGTTGATGATAGGTTGAAGGAGGTCAAAGTAATATAGGGTTTGAAATGCTTAAAGACTGAGTTATGCAATTATGCCCCAATGTTTTGGACTGATTTTCATTTTAGTTTAGTTCAATCCAATCTTTAAGAACATGCCCGCATTATTTGAAATTCCAGCATTTATAGCTTGTTTGGATACATGAAAATGGAGGGAAAGGAAAGGAAGGGAAAGGAAGGGATGAAGGTTCCTCTATTTGGATTAAAAAAATGAGAGGTGAGGGAATTGGGAGGAAGAGAATGGAAGGAATAGTTTCCTTCTCTTCTTAAGCAACAAATCCTTCCAAAATTGAGAAGATTTGGAATGAAAACAACCATCACCACCTCTATTCTCTCTACTATGTCTATCCCTCTCCTTCTCTATTTTACAACCTCCATAACTCCTTGGCTAGCAAATCAATTTTTTTCCTTTTCATATCCCTAACTCCCTCACCCTCTCTCTCCATTTCCTATCCTATCCAAATGAAAGACATTGATTTCAATCCCCCTCCCCTTCCTTCACCTCCCCTTCTCTCCTTTTCCTCTCCCTCCCTTCCCTTCCAATAAATCTATCCAAACAAGTAGGCTAATCAGTTTAATCTGATGGAATTGAGCTAAATTCAATTTTAAATTCTCTTGCTCACCAAACAGGTGGTCCAACTACATAATTTCAAAAGAATTTCGGAACACACCATTAAATCATTTCATAATGCATTAATTTTAAAATTTAGTTGTGAATCTCAATGTTTTTTTTTTTTTTTTTTTTTTTTTTTTTTNCAAATTTTTTTTTTTTTTTTTTTTTTTTTTTTTTTTTTTTTTCAAAAAACTATGTCTTGCAACTTGCTGTGACTTTAAAATATTGGGACTTGTATTGTGTTTTGCAGAGTGAAGACTTGCATAGGGTAATGGACTTGCTGTCGTTGAAGGAACATCATGCAAGAACCCTTCTTATACATTATCGTTGGGATGTTGAGAAGGTAGTGGCAGTATTTGTAGAACGAGGAAAAGATCAATTGTACGTGGAAGCTGGTGTGAAAGTGAGCGAACATGCTAACCCATGTCCTTCATCTTCTTTGCTCACGTGTGATATCTGTATAGAAGACAAACCTCCTAAAGAATTTACAACAATGGATTGCGGTCACTACTTTTGCAATGAGTGTAAGTCCTTTTGCTGAATGAAACTATTTGTAAATTTTGCTATCAACTACGTATAATTTTTTTTTTCTGTTCTTTTGGTGAAACTACTTGGTATGTTGCTGAAGTATTCTTTCACTTTAATTAGTTTATCAACAATTGGATGATGATTAGCCTCTGGCACTGTAATGAGTAGTTCGGATCAATGAAGTGGGGGTGGGGGTAAATTATGGGTAGTGCTTCAATCAATCACAACCTTAATCCCAAAAAATTGGGGTCGGCTACATGAACCAAAATTAATCATTCCATGTGGTTATCCATATAAATTTTCCTCCTCCATCGCCTGCGATCAAGAACCTCATTCTCTTGTAAATCTAAAAGCTTCATATCCTTTTTAACCCCTTCCCACCGAGTCATTTTTGGTCTTCCCCTACCTCGTTTGAGATTTCCATGATCCCACCCTTCCACTCGTCGCACCGGGGCTCCCTCAGGTCTCTGTCTCACATGTCCGAACCAACGCAAACGATTCTCCCTTAATTTGCTTGCTATATCTGCAACCCCAACTTTTCGACGTATTATTTCATTTCTGATTCTATCTCTTAGAGTGTTCCCACACATCCATCTCAACATCCGCATCTCTGTAACTCCTATTTTTTGAATGTGCTCCTTCTTGTAAGCCCAACATTCTGTACCATAGAGCAACACTGGTCTTATCGCAGTCCGGACGGGATGTTTTTGTCACATAACACTCTCGTAGCTGCTCTCTATTTAAGCCACCTAGATTTAATCCTATGTGTCACATCTTGGTCAATATCACCATTCTTTGGATAAATGACCCGAGATATTTAAAACATTCCCCCATATCTAGGGCTTTTGGATAAACAGAGTGCTTGTAATTATTAAATTATTCCAAGTGCTCCACAATTAGTAGGTTTGGGAATCTTTTCTTTGGGAGGATAACTTGTTGCATTTTAAGGATATTATGTGAAATAACCAGCCTGATCTAGCATCGAATAAGATGATCACTCTATTTTAGTCCAATTCTTCAATTGTGTAAGACTGCTGAATTGGCAATCACATGTATTCTTGATCCCCTATAGCTTTTTAAATTTTAATCTTTCTTCAGGTTTTTGGAGCATTGTTCTTCATTTCAAATCTTGTTCTCTCCATTGTTTTCTATCATCCACTATCTTACATTTCTACCTTATTCTTTTCTATTTTTGTCTTATAATGATTAGGTTGGACAGAGCATTTTATTGTGAGAATAAATGAAGGTCAGAGTAGACGTGTGAGATGCATGGCACATAGGTGCAATGCAATATGTGATGATGGAAAAATAAGAAATTTAGTAAGCAGAAAAAATCATGATGTGGCTGAAAAGTTTAACCGCTTTCTCATGGAGTCTTACATAGATGATAATAAAAGGGTTAAGTGGTGCCCAAGTGTTCCCCATTGTGGAAGAGCTATACGTGTTGAGGAGGATGACTTTTTGGAGATTGAATGTGCATGTGGTCATCAGTTTTGCTTCGGCTGTTCATGTGAAGCACACTCACCTTGTTCATGTGTCATGTGGGAGCTTTGGAAAAAGAAATGTCAAGATGAATCAGAGACCGTCAATTGGATCACAAGCCACACTAAGCCGTGTCCGAAATGCCACAAACCTGTGGAGAAGAATGGAGGATGCAATCTTGTTGTATGTGTTTGTGGTCAAGCATTCTGGTAAGAACTTCTGTCAGCCATATGGTGACTATTTATGATGTGTTTTGTTTGCCATCCTCTACCCCTTCCTCACCCAAAGAAAAAAAATGAAAAACTAAAACGATTCTTCGTCTGCCTTTAATATTAAGCTGCAACAAGCACCTTTATTTTTCATTTATCTTCATCTATAATACCTTTATCAACAAACTGTCACTAAAATGTTGAATTGTGAATTTCTATTCCAACTATCTTATCTATTGACATAGGGTTTAGCTAGAATCAATCAATCATCGATCAAAAGAGGCGCATATGTACTAAAACAGAGTCCCCTAGATGCGCATATGTACACATGTCACGCTCATATAAAAATTTTTCCCACCTCTTTAAAACCCCTTTATGGCAAATGAATCTAATACAATCTTATAATATTTTCATACATGAGTAATAATTTTAATATAAAAATAGAATGCTATGCTAATACAATATGTATGTGCCATATTTATCAAGTAAAAGCTGCAGATATTTTCTTATTTCCAATTTTCCAATACAATATATCTTTCTTAAAATTTTTCCATGATTCCATACTATGTGCTGTAATTTTGCCGTAATATGGCAAACCTTCCCTGCTAGATGGCAAGGCTAAGAGATTTTCGTATATCTTTATATCCATAACTAAGTGCTTATAATATTTTTTTTTTTTGTAAAAAGTATATGTTAGTAATTACCTTATTATATACTTATATATAACTATTCATTATTACCATATTATAATAACAAAATCAACATAAATTATATGTACCTGCCATGTTTTATTAGTAATTACAGTAATGTATAGTTTTATTCACTTTGTTAAAATTTAGAACCATTGATTGTTCAAATATGCTACTATTATACGAGATTATAATATTGATTTTACAATATACCCTGTATAAAAATAAGAGGAAAAATCTTTTTATCCCTCAAAAAATTATTTAAAAATTTTGATATTTTTTTCCAATTAATTGGTGCAATTTATTACCATAATATCATATCCTTCAAGTACTCCCTCGCTTTTTTAGTTACAACATTTGAACATTTTGTCTCTTGTTGCTTTAAAAAAACGGAGGTCGTATATTGCAATTTTACAAAACTTCTTCTTACACAAGTCTTATGTATAGATATTTCCTCTTACCATTGACTTATTATTTCCTCTTACACAAGTCTTAAGTATAAATATTTACTACTTCACGGTCTTCACTTCACTCTACATGCTTCAGTTGAGCTCCATTCATTTCAGTTTAGCTATGTTTCGGTCCAAAGAGCATGACCTAGCTCCAACGTATATTAAAGGATATATTTTTTCCTTCGTGTAGTCAACGACATTGATTTTATTTCCATTTCGATCCATGATAATGTAATTTTACAGACGGAAATGTTTTACATTATAAATATTTTAAGAAAAAATTGCTCTTACAAGATCATAATTAATACTTTTAATAAAAAAAACATTATATTAAAAGTGTATGAATAGTCTAGGATGTGAGCTTCATGATTAGTTGATTTGATAGTCAATCAAAGTTATTAATCTAATTGCAATTAATTACAAACTTACAATATATCAAAATGATTGTAGTGATTTAATGAAACACAAAATCTCAGTCAAGTGGAAAAAATTTATTGATGATGTACATTGACACATTTAATTAATTATTAACTTTTGTAATGATTAATTTTATGTCATGCAGTTCAAATTTTGTATTACGGAACATGATCCCAAATTTTCAAATATATTACTATTGTACAAGATTGCGGTATTATATACTTTTACAAGATATATAAATGGAAAAAAATAAAATGATACTACTATTTCATTAATTATTTTTTTTCAAATTTTTTGGTGCACTTTTTATATTTTGTCAATCAGTTTACATTTACTACACTACACTGATAGTATATATCAATATTTTAAATATAATGCAATTGGATAATATCACAATAGTTATTTGCAAAATATTTGAGTAGACAAAATAAAAGTAATTTCATAATTTTTTTTTACTCTAACTCTACTGGGACAGGGGAAGAAGTTAGTTTAACGGGTTAAAACGGGGGTTAGAACGGGTTGGGTTGGGTTTAACCCGTTATGAGTTTGGATTTAACGGGTTCAAAGTTGGTGGTTTAAAAGTTTAAAACGGGTTAGAGGTCATAAAAATTGTGCCAATACCGTATCCACTGTTTGTCGGTCGGGTTGTAAACAATTTTCGAGTCGAGCTCAACAACTTTACTATTCATGCTTAAAATTTGGTTAGTTAAAATAGTGGGTCAAAAAGAAAATTAAATTGGAGAGAGAAAAGAGGATTGATTAATGAGATCTTTTGCCCACACATGATGGTACCCACAAGTAATAAAAAAATTTTACTCCGTAAAAGATATCCAAAAATAGAATAAAGTAAAAGTGGCATAAACTTTAAAGAACTTGCAAATGGTGAAAATGGCATGAACGTCAAGGAACGGAGAGAGTATTACTGTACATGATCTAAAATTTTCAATATACGACTATGATACAGGATCACATTATTAAGATATGTAAAAAGAAAGAAGGAAATCATATTAAAATTATTGCTAATTACTCCCTCCGTTGCAAAATACTTGCTACAATTCCATTTTGGGATTCAAATTTAATTAACTTTGACCATTTTTTCCGACAAGCATATAATACCTAAAGTAGTTATATGACATATTACTAGATTCGTCTTAACAGGTAGTTTATAATAAGAATTTTTTTAATTTTCGTAATTACACAATTTGAGTTATTAACGGTTAAAGTTGAATACTGAAAACCGAGTAATAAGTAATGTAGCAAGTAAAAAAATACGGCGGGAGTATCTTTTTTCAAATTTCTTCGTGCACTTCTTATATTTTATAATTTAGTTCACCCTTACTAACATAATATTAGATCTCAATCATTCAAATATATTGCAATTGCACGGAATTACAATAGCTATTTGCAAAATATTCGAATAGATAAAATTAAAGTGATTTCATTATTTTGTTTGTGCTTGAAGTTATTGATAGTATTAATATTTTTGTGACCAATTTAATAAACATCATATTGAGTCCAAAATAGAATTATATTTCTGAACACCATTAAAGCAATATGGAAACAACAAAAAGAAACAATTGGAAATTTTACTCAAATTGGTACATTGTAAATTCAATTAGTATATTATGAGAAAATCGAAGATCACAGCAACCTATTCAAAACCCAATACCTCACAATTAAACTTTAGATAAAAAATTAATTATCTAATAAAAACCGTGCATCACATAAGTCTTGACTTAGTTAATAATTTACATTTATGATTACGTGAAGGGGTTTCAAAAGAGGGAGGAAAATTTTTTATATGAGCGTGACACGTGTACATATACGCATCTAGGGGACTCTGTTTTAGTATAGTTATAGATGAAATTTATTGTACAACAAATTATTCATATACTTAAGTGCCACTTCAATTAAAAGAATGTTGATACTACTAAGATAAATTGATGAAATTCCGGCATTATGTGGTGAAACAGAGTTCACTCAGTGCACAACTGGATTTGTGTAATTGTATCACTCTGTAATTAAAAAAATTTCCTTTCATTTTCCTAACAACTAATTATAGCAATTAAATTTATTAGTATGGTACATATATAAAGTAAAAAGTGATACATATTACGATAAAAGTGGTACACGTGCTTTTATAATAAAATTTTCCAATATTTATGAAAATGTTATGTAGTTCAAATTTAGTATTAATTTACGGGATCACAAATCTAAAATTGTTTAAATACATTCTACTAGTATACTTACAAAATCATTGTAAAAAAATTGTTCAAATTCATTTATTTAATTCATTTAATTTAATTTTTCAAATTTATTGTTTCGATTGTTATAATTTTGTTCACAATTACTACCATAATATCGTCACTTAGTAGTTCAAATATATTGCAATTGCACGGGAACTATTCAATAATTTTGCTAAATAATAAAATAGAAAGAATACAAGCAATTTAGTAATTTTTTTTTATTGTAACTCTATTGGTAATATTATTGATTTTTTTGGTGAGTTTAATGATATAATATTTTGAAATGTGAACTTGAAAAGCTTAAAACACTTGTATCAGTGTTAAATCTTTGTCGTGTAAAAAAATTCCACTAAAATTCATATAATGTAAATTTTGTTTAGTTAAATTGATAGCATAGTCAACTATTACATGATATTCATTCAGAACCGTAGAAAGTAAATATTAAACTTTTAGTGAATATTCAATTAGTTTAATAACACTGTGCATCGCACGGGTCTCAACCTAGTTGTTACTTAATTGTTTGTGGAAATCTTGATGGTTGATTTGTTAGGTAGGTGCTAAAAAATTGTGGTTATGAATGCACTTGCAACTGTTTAAGGTAAGCCCCAAGTCAATTTCTTCAGGGGAGATCCAGTTTCTAATTCCTCTGTTACCACTATACATCACTCAATAATGTGTTAAAGCATGATAAAAGGAGGGTGGGGGGTGGGAAGTCAACATGTACTTTAATTAGAAAACTACGTATTAAGTTAAAGCAATTATTTTCTAGAAGTGTTGCCATTCAAGAGCTTGTTTTGCATGCTCTATTATTGACACACTTACTTTTCCTCGTATCTCATAAGTTTATGTGTGGATGTTTATTCTCTTTTCGGTTGTTAATTTTTGCATACATTCACTAAATATGGCAATTAATGTTATGTCAATGAAGTCTTAAATTGAGGTATTCTTTGTCAATTTATACTTGAGAATGTTCTTTTTTACATTTCCTTTTATGTAATGGCCTTGTTTTGTCCATGCCATCTTCTTGCACGTTCAGAATCATACGTACACAAATGTGCTAACCTTTTTTGTATTGTTATGTTTTGTCTTCATTAATTAGTGAGAGTAGATCTCTAATTATTAGGGTTGTTTAGGACAATTGCAAATATTTGAAAGATGATTTTTTGCTGTGCATTAACCCTATTAAACCTTACTCCCAAAAGATGGGGTTGGCTTCATTTATGGTATGCCAGATAATTTTTTATTTTGTTACGTTAAATGATCTCTCCCTCTAAACACCAATATCCCTTGAAAATATCTTATTAATGACCTTTCATGTTCCTATCCACATCATCTTTGTACTCCCTAGGCCTCTTCTATAACTTCCATATCTCCAAGTTTAAATGCTCCACTTTCTTAATTTGAGCTTCTTATTGTCTTAACCACTGATTTCAATATTTGCAACTCTCACCCACCTTTGATTTCAGTTGATCATTGTTTTCTTTAGGTTTCCTACTCATTGATACCAATTTATGAATCTATATTACACCTATTTCGCTAAGAATTATCATTCATAAAGGTCCTATATTTGTATACATGTGTAGCAATTGCCCAAGTTTCCCTTCTACCTTTAGTCGCCCACAATTTAAAGATTGTAAAATATATTAAAAGCTTCTTGAATTTGAAGATTGCAAATGTATGGAAAAAGTCTTGGCTGGTTGCTCTAATTTTGTATTTCTATATTTTTCCGTAGCTTATGTTTTGTCATTTAGTTTTTTTAACTCTAAACTGTATGATCATAATTATTGAAAAACGGAGGAACCATAATCATTAGATAAGGGCAGTTTACTGTTTTTGGTTTTGTCTTCTAAGAATCATATGAAAATGTGCATGGGTTAATTTAACTTTACCCCCTTTTGTTTCTCTTTTTAAAAACCACTTTTTATTGTTTTTCATCTAACATTTTGTCTTATGGACCTGATTCTAAATTAAATTTTATTTTGATAAACTGCTTTTGTGTTCTTAAACTTCATTTTAATCCTGAAAGTAGGACTCATAAGATGGAAATATTGGATGAAAAACATGAGAATGTGGTAAAATTCAATGATTTGTCAATCGGTGGGTGGTTAAACTTAATAACAAAAATAGAAGATGTCAATCTACAAAAAATGTGAAAGTTTAACCATGATATATTTCCTTCCAGCTTTGTCATAATTATACTTCTTCATTTTTTAAATCAAGTTTTTGCTTTTTGGAAAGTAACAACAGAAAATTTCAAGCCATTTTTCGTGTTTTTCACAATTTTAGAATACAAAACATTGATTTGATAATAAACATGCCCTTAGTAACAAAATAAATATTTTTCCCAGTTATTTATTTTGCCATCTTACATCCTGTAATTATTGCATAAAAATGATATCATTGGTTTTTGTTATAAAAAGAACGATATGAAGGTATAGATCAACTGGTATGCTGTGTATTGCATGTGGAGATTCGTGAGTTCAAGTCTTAATCAACACTGTTTTTTATACATTTGCTGATTCAACACTTCATTGCACACACTTGCTGAGACATGTTTTTATCGATATATATCTCTAGCTATACAATTGTAAAATTAATGAACTACGTATGGAGACCAAACAAATGATATTCAATATTGATAAAAGAAAAGTCAAATTTTGTTGAATGAGTAGGGCCTGAGTCAAATTGTTTCATCTAAAAGTAATTCCTTTGGTTGCCATGTATTGATTTTCCATTTTAGTAGCACTTTTATTTATATTATCCATTTGATATGATTGGATGTCTCAATTAGATGTTGTCTCTAGATAAAAAGGGTAGCTGCAATATTGGTTTTGCATTCTATAAGTCTGTATGTCAGATTTGCAAAACTTGGGTGTAAAATTGTATAATTTATTTTTTCTTGGACACAAATTGATTTGACTTCGTGTTTGATTGAGACTGCAATGGCTGAAATATCATCACTGGAGCTCTTTTGCATTTTAAGTTCCATCATCATT
The DNA here is from genome assembly GCA_016808085.1 of Suaeda aralocaspica. NCBI lineage: Eukaryota > Viridiplantae > Streptophyta > Magnoliopsida > Caryophyllales > Amaranthaceae > Suaeda > Suaeda aralocaspica. The sequence goes on from PYUH01003997.1 coordinate 342,427, forward strand.
CAAAAGTAGCTGTATTAAATTATCACATGAAAGTGATGCAATTCTGGGCTTTCTATATGCATGAATTTTGGCATATTCCCAGTGCAAATGTTAACGATGTGTGAAATATTTTTTTATATCTGCTCTGTTTTTGCGAATTAACTTATTGTTGGTTTTTTCTTAGCTGGCTTTGTGGCGGAGCTACTGGCAGAGAGCATACATGGTCTTCTATTGCCGGCCACAGTTGTGGAAGATTCAAAGAAGAAGATCTCAAAAAAGCTGAGCGTGCTAAGATGGAGTGGTGGCGTTATATGCATTATCATGACCGTTTTAAAGCTCACACAGATTCCTATCAGCTTGAAGCTAAGCTGAAGGAAACTGTGCAGCATAAGATATCAACTTTGGAAGACAAGGATACAACATCTAAAGATTTCAGCTGGGTGACAAATGGACTATACAGGTTGTTTAGGTCCCGGCGTATTTTGTCATATTCATACCCATTTGCTTACTACATGTTTGGTGAAGAGCTGTTTCGGAATGAATTGTCAAAGAAGGAAAGAGAAATAAAACAGAACTTATTTGAGGACCAGCAGCAGCAACTGGAGGCCAATGTTGAGAAACTCTCAATGTGTTTGGAGGAGCCATTTGATACTTTTGTGGGTGATAAATTTTTGGAAATCAGAATGCGGATAATAACGATGACAACCATAGTTGACAACCTATGTGCGAAAATGTAGGTTCACAAAAATAATCTCTCTTTTTTTTTTTTCCTTTTTTTTTTTTTTTTTTTTGTAATAGATGTGGCTTCTTTTTCAATGTTCTGTCTGTCATTGTTTTTATAGCTTTTAATGATTGACCATTTCCTTTTCGAATCATGTTATGTTTTGTGTTCATGTATTAGTTGGATATCTTTGTTTACGTGTTCATTTGTCTCTATGTAGGTATGAATGCATCGAGACTGATCTCTTAGGATCTCTCAAGCACACAACTGTCATAATTGCCCCATATAGGTCAAAGGGTTTGGAGAAAGCATCAGAACTATTGGATTGTCAGACTCAGAGCTATGCTAGTGGGAGATTTTCCAGTGTAAATGGTATGGACTTTTGTTAACTTTCGAAGGTATTTTATATGGTTCAATATGATTGTTCTTGTTAACATGTGATAGCTGAACCTGTAAAATATTTGTCTAAGCCTAAAACCTGAAGTTCTTTGGAGATTTGGGTACTTAAATAATTCTATAATTTGAAATTTTGGTAACTTAAAGATATTTGGTATTGAATGTTACCTAGAACAATGTCAAATGACACAGTGGTAATGTTTACTTTTTTTTTTTCTTTTTGTGTTTACCTATCCCTTTTTTCTCTTGCCCTTCTCAATATGATTGTCAAACCTTAATACAGAATATGGGAATTCTTAATTTAGTTGCTGGAACAGAACATGTACTAGTCTATCACCAAATTTGGTGAGGAAATTGAGATAATGAAAATTTTGGTGGTATAGATCCATTATATTAATATTCCCATGAGTCTAAAGTCTAAACTAAAAGGTTCGGCACTTTCTGAAACTAAAATATTTCTGGTCAGTGTCATACCCAAGGCTGAACCCAAGACTGAGTTCAGTCAACATGCTCTTTTGTTAATTGACCTGTTATGACAGGTCCAGTCATAACCTCTTTTGGCTTTCATTTATTTTAGTGAAGAGAATGTGAAGATAAAATAAAGCCAATTGGTCTTTGGAAAGCTACTGATACATACATATATAGGAAGGAAGGAATCAGATGAGTCATCCATGGGCTTGATTCTGAATGAAAATGAGAGTGGATCCTCTTCAAGAAAACGTTCAAGAGTAGAGTCATCTAGTTCTGGTCTAAATCAAGCTGAGAGTGGATGCTCCTCCAGCAAACAATTCAATGCAGATCTTGGGGACAGTTTTTTCGATTTGAACTTGCCGACTGATATGATCAACAACCGATGATGATTCATTCAATCATTCATATCTAACATAATTGAATTTTGATATAACTCATATCCTGGAGTGTGCAACTGCTGATTCTGATGCCTTTATTATTTCATGAGGTAACAAATGCGTACTTTTGGAATTATGCTGTGATCAACTCCTTTTTGGTAGTAGAGAAGGTCTTCTATTTATGTACAGGGCCTTTGAGCTTATTATGCAGTAATCATGTAAAGTTAAGCAGTAATACTCGATGCAAATATACCATTTTGTATGCTGCTTATGAAATGTCTTATTTATTTGTTTCTTCTCAAGTTTTAGCAATGGTATCAAATAGCTGGTATAAAGCATAATTCTTGTCCATCGATACATTCCCTCTTGTTCTTTTGCTAAGTTGCTTGTGCAATTTTTCTTGCAAACTTCATGCTTAGAGGCTTGTGTGTATGTGGAAGGCTCAGATATATCCACCTTGGAATGAACAGATTGAGTGTTGACAGGAGATTGGTTTTTTTCCCCTTCACAATATGTTCTGGTCTGTGGATAAGGGAAGAAAGTTTAAGGCTGTTTTTTGTATGATTAGCCAACTGAATTTTGTCTATGACCATGAAATTTAGTCGTGGCAGGAGTTGAAGCAACAAGATAGAATGGTGCAATTCAGTAATTATATTGTAGGATAGCCATGAAATTTGTTGCTTCACTTTCTTATTGCAGCGGCCACAAGAGGAAGATGTATTGTAAGACCTAGTATGTCTAGCTTTACATCCCTGATTAATTTTCTAATGAATTAATTAATATCCTTTGTTGCATCTGAATTACTACCTCAATCCCTAATTGTGTATTTACTTTTCTAATGAATCAGTTAATATCCACATTTGAATGACTACCTCCATCTGAATCATACGAATGGATAAATGGGTAACGCATCAGTGGTAGGCCACTAGAACATGCCAATTTTTTCTTTGGTGGATCTCTTTCCGTAGCAGAAGGCTAAAATGCGCTCTATCCAGCTATTTCCTCATAATTATTTTACTTCGTATTTATTTAAAGAAAAGTACACAAGAATTTGGGAGTGTTTCTAAAGGCTAGACTTATCGAAAAATCTAAAACCACTAAACTATGCCATGCCCATTAGTTGTATTTAGGCAAAAATCAGTTTCAATTATCGGTATATTATTAATGATCTCATGAAAAATAATTTTAGACAAGTCAAAATAAGTTCTATTCACCAAGGGCCTGAAAATTATTTTCAAATGAACAAAAAGTGTATTTATTTTTTGTTCATTTGCAATCAATTAGGGGTGAAAGTTCAGTCTATGGTTTGATTTATTGTCCAATTCAAATCCAAACTATAGATTTTCGGTCTTTGAAATTTGAGACCAATCCAATACATATTGAATTTCAGTCCAATCCAATCCACCTAAGTTCGGTCTTACGATTTTGGATCCAATCCAATCCGAATTTTAAAGATATTTTTTTTGTACAAAACTTAATATATTTGTAGCAATAATCTGTAGTACTATCCGATAACTCACTAAATCAAATACTACACACACTTTGAAAAAGGATGATAGAGAATTTTAGGATTTTGCTAGTTTTTGGTGTTTTAGACATAACTGCTTAACAAGTAGTAGGCTTAAAAGGCCATTAAGGACTTACAGGTTTATTACTATTCGGTCTAAAGTTCGGCTTATGGTCTACCGAGGGGTCCTGTCCGAGTCCAAACTGAAAATCGAAAAATAAAAAATTTACAATCCAAACCGGAAATTACAAAAAAGACCAATCCAAATTTCCAAAATGGTTTGGTTTGGTTCGGTCTTCGGTTTTAATCTGAATTACTTTCACCCCTACAATCAATAATTATCAATATGTTACGGGTGGTAAAAGGAAATTAAAGGATATTTTGATAAAATAAGTCAACCTTTGACTATTAAGCTTAAAGCACTATATTTGTTTCCAATTAATTGCAACACTTGAACATTTTTTATTTTGTTAGCTTATTTTCATCTTAACGCATTTTATTAAATAATGATAATAAAATTATTATACTCCCATCATCTTTTTTTCCTTATTACATTCACTTTTTTATATCTCATAAGAGATAACTTATAAAATTAATATCTCGAGCGAAAAATAATATTAATAATAATGATGATGATGATGATGATTAACTATTACAATTAAGTACTGTGTAAAAACTTTTAATTGCTACTCTTCGCATTTGTTCGATACGTTTCGGCTTATATATGCCAATGACTTATTTAACCTTAAATATTTTTTGTTGTGTATATGTAAAAACTATAATAATTAGATACTAATAACGTAGTCATTAAGACGATCTCATATGACCATATTGTGTTTTATATATTGAAAGTAATTTACAAGATTCTTCCATTTTATGAATAGTGTCAAGATTTCAAACGCATTAAACATTTAGTAACGGAGGGAGTAATTATTTGTTAATAATGTTTACTCATAAACAATTAATTTATAGAAGATAATCATGAATTATTAAAATTATCAACTACTAGGTGTCAGTTTGTAATAGTAATTAATGTTACTACTCCATACTTCAAAATAATGTTGTACCTTGTAAAGACTTGTAACTTACTCCGTACTATTCATTGCAAGTGGTCAATTTAGTAAGGAGAGATATTGTGGAAAGTAATTGGAAACAAAGCAATGATGAGTCACTTAAGCTTGTTTGGATACAATAAATTGGAGAGAAAGGAAGGGATGGAGGTTCCTTCATTTAGATAGCAAAATTAGGAGGTGGAGACTTAAGAGGAAGAGAAATGGGAGGAAATTACTCCCTTTTATCTTGAAGAAACAAATTCTTTTAAAATTGAGAATATTTGAAAGGAAAACTCCACACAATCACTATGACCACCCCTACATCTTTGATTACAATCACTGCAACAGTCAATTTTCTGGAAAATTAAGAAACTTTGCAAATTTTTTTGGAGAAGTTAAGAACTTCAATTCCCTCACTCTCACTTCCTCTTCTTTCCAATCCAAATGAAAGGAAACTATTTTCTTTTTCCTCCCCTTCCTTCCTCTCCCTTCTCCTCCCTCTTCTCCCAAAAATTGTATCCAAACAAACTGTAAATCAAATTCAATAGAAAGTAGTAGAATAAATGAAAATTAGAAGTTCTTTATGGAACGACCTAAGCTAGAAAGTCATAAACTTTCAATTGAGTCGTCATTATACTCCCTCCATTCTATTTTGTTTGATATGCTTTAACTTGTACATATGCCATTGTACTTATTTGACTTTAAATATCTCTTGTTGTATATTTGTAAAAATGATACTTCCTCTGTTCCTAAATGTTTGATGATGCGGCATGCCAAGTCAGCTGCCATGTGTCGGCATCTGAGTGGACCACGTGTCCCTCTTTCTATTATAAAATGCTGACGTGGGATTGCCACGAGGCATTGATGAGTCTGCCATGAGTGCGCCCTACATAGCCACGTGTCATCCTACGACTGGACTACGTGTCCCTGCTTCTATTATTAAATGCCAGCGTGGGATTACCCCGTGGCAGTGATGAGTCTGCCATGAGTGGGCCCCACATGGCCACGTGTCATCTTTAGACTGGTCCACATGTGAATGAAAGGAAGATCATACTTCGCCACATGTCAAGCTCCTATTCGTCGTTAAAAGAAGAGCCAAAACAAACCATCGGGCCTTGAAAGCCTAATGCCATAAGCCCATAAGGCAAATGAAAGAAAGGAATTAAGGAGATGAGGACAAGTGTCGCGATCTCATTGGATAAGAAATTGTACTTGAGGCTACAAATAGCTCTCGAAATTCTCATAAAAAGTGCACTCAAGATTAAGACAAAAACACATACTAAAAAAGGGAAAACTTCTCTCTAAAATTGTTTACTTGTTGATTATTGTTCACTTACTCTCCTACAAATACTTACTTAAGCATCGGAGGGGGAAATAATCCTACAAGGATTATTGTCCCTTTTTTGCAGGTTCTTGGAGGGTACGTCAGCAGGAGACCAGTCCATTCACGTATCCAGTCTACGTCAGCGAAGTCCTCACAGTCCCTATCCCACCTCATTGCTCAAGCAATAACATTTGGTGCCGTCTGAGGGGAGGGCTCCTAACAATGACTGGAAGCGGAATTCCTACAGAGGATGAGACCTAATACCTAGACCAGACTGGCAATTATCAAACTGGGGAAGGTACTGGCTCACCAAGAAGAGCACAAGAACAAGCTGATTTTGGAAACCAACCTGTGACCATGAGTCAACTCATGAGTATCTTGGTTGGGTTCCAAGAGGACCTGGTGGAAACTCTACGGGAGTATTCCGGCCACCAAGAAAACTCGAGAGAAGGTTGAGCCACAACACCCTTCATCTTCAAAGATGAAAGGTGTAATGATTGAGGAAGGCCAAGGCCAGGAGAGATTAACTGTCCATGAGAAAGTTGAGAAGTTGAGAAAGGACCGAACTCCACTGAAAACCCATTGGGGAGCAGTGAAGAAGTACCCTGTCACTCCCAGATATAAACCTAAACGGGAGCTGGCAGGTAAGGAAGTTGGATCTAGCAAAACACAAACTGATGCTAGAGAACTCATTGAGTTCAAGAAAGCCATTGCAAGTGATGCTCGGGAGTATTTGGAGCAGAAGAAATCGTCCAGCAGAGATGCAAGAGAATATCTTGATGCCAAGAAAGCCTCTAGTATGGATACAAGAGAGTATTTGAAGGCTAAGAAGGCCTGGAGGGAAGGAGGTCGACCTGGTTCATCAGAAGAATCTTCAACTAGGGAGATGACTGACTTCCATCATGTCTCCTTGGATTATGGAGAACATGAAAGTCTACGAGACTTAATTGAGAAGAAGAAAGTTGATAAGGCCGAACAGTCCAGAAAAGAACAGATGATCAGGTATTGGGAGGATGTAGGCAAGTCAAATGATCCTTGCAGAGAGTCAACAAAGGTTGTCCATAACCCTACGGGGGTTATTGGACAAAAGCCTAATAACACGATGATGGAATGGAAGACACCGTTCTCCATGTCCATCATGATGGCTCCACGTCCTAATAAGTTTAAAATTCCTCAAATTGAGCCATTTGATGGGACAACTGTCCCGGAGGAGCATCTGGCTACCTACAAACATTTAATGTACTTTCAGGGTCCAGATGATATAACCTGGTGCCGATACTTCCCGGCAACCCTGAAGGGAATTTCCCAGAAATGGTTCAATTTCCTCGCTCCTAGATCAATCAATCAACAACTTTCATGAGTTGAGTACGATCTTTGTACATCATTTCATGGCTAACAAAAGGGAGAGGAAGACCAGCATGCATCTGGCCAAAATTGCTCAAGGAGAAAAGGAGTCTCTAAGAAGTTATGTACAAAGATTCAATCTGGAATCTTTGCAAATTCCCAATTTATCTGAGGGAGTGGCCTTTGATAACTTCTTTAGAGGTCTCTGTAATGGAACTTTTAAATTTGATGTTTTGAGAAGAAATTGCAAAACGCTGAAAGGAATTATGGAAGAGGTTGAATGTTTCATTCATGCCCAAAAGCTCTATGCTTCAACCAGGAAGGACAGAAAGGATGATAGAAAGAATGAACAACACTCCAAAAACAAAGATCAAAAGAAACATGCCACCTAGGCAACTAGGTCATCAAGCAAGGGAGGAAACTTCCAAAATAAGAAAAGAAAGTCTAATGATGGTCCTAAGGTAGAGTTCACCAAAGATCTCTATTAAGTTTTCAAGGAAATTCGTAACAAGGTTGAGATTGATGATCCACCGCCACTAAGAAGTGCCAAGGAAGATAGGGACTCAAGTAAATATTGCCACTTTCACAAAGATACGGGGCATCATACTAATGATTGCTTCAATCTCAAGAGAACCCTTGAATTTCTCGCCACCAAGGGCAAAATTTCACAACACCTGATCAAATCCCAAGATAAGAGCTCCAAACAGAAGATGGAATTCAAGGCTAGTGAGCCTAAAGATGGTACGGAGACTGAAGAGGATGTGGTGTATGTCATCTCCGGTGGGTTTGCAGCTAGCGGACCGACCCTTCGAGGGAATAAAGAGTACTTACGGAGTCTCTCTCGAGAAGGGTCACTGGAGATAGGGCATGATGCTAAGGTCAAATTCCCAGAAATAATGATCAGTGATAAAGACCGAGGCAATTTTTAATTTGTACACCACACGATGATCCCTTGGTGGTGGAACTGAAAGTGGCCAATATGAGAGTCAAGCGAATATTGATAGACACTGGGAGCTCATCTGATATCATTAGTTATGCTTGCCTCAAAAAATTGAAGTATGATGTGTCTACCTTGGAACCTATCCATCTCCGATTATTGGTTTCGGGGGAGGAGTAATCAACCCATTGGGTACTGTCTCCCTACCAGTACGGATAGGGGAAAAAGGAATGCGCTAGGAACATGGTCGTCAAGTTCCTGGTAGTCAAAGAACTGTCAGCTTACAATATAATTATGGGACGACCAACCTTGAACGCCTCCAGGGCAGTAATTGTTACACATCTCATGCTCATGAAGTATGAGTGTAACAATGAGACTGTCGGAACTCTTCGTGGGGATCAACAAATGGCCCGAGAATGTTATATCACCACTCTTAAGCCTACTGCTTGGGTTGAAGAAGTGGAAGAGCCAACAAAGAAAAGGAAGGCTGAGGGAATGGCTAAAAATGAACTGATGGCCATCCATAGTTTGAGTCAAGTAACTCGACCTTAGCCAGTTGGTGAACACGAAGATTTCATTCTTGACGAAGTCAAGCCTGACAGGACAGTCAAGGTAGGCCAGGCTCCAGACGACCATGTTGGGGCAGAGATGAGGAAGCTGCTGAGAGAATTCAAGGATGTCTTTGCATATGAGGTGGAAGAGATGCCAGGCATTGACCCAAGCATAGCTGTACATAAGCTGAATGTTAAGCCTGATGCTAAGCCAATTCGTCAGAAGAAGAGAAATTTGGGCGAACTTCACAACAAGGCAGCTGAGGAAGAAGTGAATAAGCTTTTGGAGGCGGGATTCATTAGACCATGCCAATATCCTGACTGGGTGGCTAATGTAGTCTTGGTTCCAAAGCCAAATGGTACCATGAGGATGTGTGTTGATTATACTGATCTCAACAAGGCCTGTCCAAAGGATAGCTTTCCTTTGCCAAAGATATAAGATGAAGTTAAACCCAAAGAAGTGTATTTTTGGGGTAACTTCTGGAAAATTTTTGGGTTTTCTTGTGGATGAACGAGGGATCGAAGTTAATCCAGACAAAGTCAAGGCTGTTCTGAATTTGACCTCTCCCCGAAACGTTAAAGAGGTGCAGAAGCTGACCGGATGCATAGCTGCCCTTTGTAGATTCTTATCAAGGGCAGGTGATAAATGTCATCATTTCTTTGATACGATCAAGAGAAAGGCAAAGGCAGGCAAGGGTAGCCCTCAGTTCGAATGGACAGAGGAAGCCGAGTCAGCCTTCATTCATTTGAAGGAACACCTACATACTCTCCCAAGATTAATTAGTCCCATTGAAAGAGAAACTTTATTTATTTACTTGGCGGTATCAGACCATGCACTCTCAGCCGTTCTGTTAGCTGAGAGAAATGGGGTCCAATATCCAGTATATTTTGTGAGTCACGTACCTCAAAATGCTGAGATCAGATACGCTCTGATTGAGAAGTTTGGACTTGCATTGTTCATGGCAAGCCGGAAATTGAGGCCCTATTTTCTTTCTCATAAAATCGTTGTATATACCGATCAACCGCTCAAGAAAGCTTTGTCCAAGGAAACATCGGGAAGGATGCTCAAGTGGGCTTTGGAAATGACTCATTTGACATTACTTTCGAACCAAGGAAACCTATCAAGGGTCAAGCTTTCGCAGATTTTATAGTGTAAATGACAAGGTCTCCTATAGAGAAACCAAGTATTGATCACTGGACCTTATACATTGATGGCTCATCCACTTAGAATGGATGTGGGGCTGGTATTATTTGTAGGTCGCCTGAGGGTGACATCTACGAGTATGCCATGAGATTCAAATTCCAAACATCAAATAATGAGGCTGAGTACGAAGCTTTGATTGCTGGGGTCAAACTATGTAAAGCCGCTGGGGTAAAAAAGATAGAGGCAAGGTCGGACTCTCTGCTTATCGTGAGTCAATACTTGGGGGACTATGAGGCTAGAGATGCTAGCATGGCCAAATATCTGAATATACTTCAAGAGGAAGTGAAAAGTCTGGACAAGTTTAGAATCACGCAAATTACAAGGTCTGAGAACAATCAGGCTGATCCTCTTTCCAAATTAGCAAGCTCTACAGTTGGAGAGAATCCTCGAACAGTTTTTTGGGAAATCAAAGAGAAAAGAAGCATAGAGGAGATGGAGGTTAACTTCATCAGTCGAGGAAGCTCTTGGATGGATGAGATTATTGACTACAAAACCAATGGAACCTTGCCAAACAATCCACAACAAGCAAAATATGTGAAAGCTAGAGATGCATGGTTTGTTTTATGGCAAGGGTAATTATACAAGAAGTCTTTTACTCACCCGCTATTAAAGTGCATCACCTTAGAAAAAGGAAAGGAGATACTTGAAGATATCCATGAAGGTTTTTGTGGCTCTCATATAGGGGGAAGGGCGCTGGCAGAAAAAGCATTAAGAACTGGGTATTACCGGCCTAGTCTGAGACATGATGCAATGACCTATGTGAAAAGATGTAAGAAGTGTCAGTTGTTTAGTAATTTACCACAAAAACCAGCCAATAACTTGAATCCAATTTTGAGCCCAATACCTTTTGCTAAGTGGGGAATGGACATTCTTGGTCCATATCCACAAGCATCAGGACAAAGGAAGTATGTCTTGGTTGCAGTGGACTACTTTACTAAATGGGTAGAAGCAGAGCCTATGAGAAGTATTAAACATGAGGATGTTAAATGGTTCATTTGGAAAAATATAATAACAAGGTACGGGGTACCTCAATCAATAGTGTTCGATAATGGTCCTCAATTTGAAACTCCACAGTTAAGAGTATGGCTAGAAGATCAAGGCATCTCAGCTCATTTTACCTCAGTAGGCTATCCACAAGCCAACGGACAAGTGGAGGCCTTCAACAAGATCATCAGCACGGGAATGAAGAAAAAGCTGAATGCTGCAAAAGGTCTATGGGTGGATGAGTTGTACAATGTCCTCTGGTCTATCAGGACAACAGCAAAGAATTCCACAGGGGAAACCCCATTTATGCTGGTGTATGGATCGGAAGCGGTTCTCCCCATTGAAATGTGTGAGCCTACTCTAACAATTATGTTATATGATGAAGGGGCTAACTGGGATATGATGAAAGCCACCCTGGACATTTTACCTGAAGTTAGAGGCAATGCTTTGCTTAGGCAAGAAATGTATAAGCTAAAAATGGCAAGGGAACATAACAAGAGAGTAAACCATAGACCAATGAGGTTAGGGGATCTTGTGCTGAGGAAAATGAAGTCAATTGGCAGAGCTGATGAGCAGGGCAAACTTACTCCCAATTGGGAAGGTCCATACGAGATAATTGAAGTGTTGAGAGATGAAACCTATCGTTTACAAACCATGGATGGGTATGAAGTACCCAAAACATGGAACGCATATAATCTGAAAAAGTACTATTTATAAACTTGGTTTCAAGAAGCCATAGTGTAAGGCCATGTGCCCACCTATTTGATCCACGTTGATCAATGGGGAAAGAAATTTCATGTTGTACTGAATTGGCTACGGGCCGCAATTAATGGAATTTCTGTTTCCTCTAATGTTCGTCCTTATATATCAAGTATATGCTTGTTAAAATAGATGCTGATCTCAACAGTTAAGGGAACAGCCCCATAACCAAGAACTAAAGTAATTCAAAACTTGCTTAACGGTTTTGAAATCAATAAGGGCAATATCCCGGAAATTAACCACAGGTTAATACTTGGAGGTAAAAGCAAAAAGAGTCTTTTACACCAAGCAGGTTCCATATCCCCTTAGGTGATTACGGATCACCAAATAGACTATAAAGGTCCAAGATTCGGAGCCTTATCTAAATACGTGATAAATAAGGGCAAAGTCCTAACAAGTGTCAGCATTAAGATAAAATTCTTACTGTGAACGAACTAATAACAGTTTCGATCCCTATGTTTAAGGGCAATCAATATGATTGATTGATTCATCACCCGTAAAGAGAAATAAATCAATCAAAATCTAAAGTTTGTAAACACAGAGATCTTACTGTTGAAAGAATGTTGTAAGGGTTAAGTAAGGTGATGAGTCTCAACAGGTTAGGACATCTAACTGAAGTTGCTTCTGAAGTTATATGAAAAACACCGGATGTGCCAAAAATTGGTTTGAACACATTCAATCAGGTCACCAAAAGGGGATCGAGTTTAATGATAAAAACATTAAGTTTGACACATTTGGTGTCATTAAGTGAGACACATCCGGTGTCAGGTCACCAAAAGGGGACCGGGTCAAATGATAGAACCACTAAGTTTGACACATCTGGCGTCATTAAGTATGACACATCCGACATCATTAAGTATGACATCCAGTGTCAGGTCACCTAAAAGGGACTGAGTCTAGTAACAAAATCACTAACTTTGACATATCCGGTGTCATGTGATTACACCAGATATGCCAAAGATTACAGTAAACACTTAGCAAATATTCATGAATTTGATATGAAAAATGTCCAAGTTAAATCTCAATGCTTATTTATATGTGTTATGACTTATGGGTGAAGTCTTTAAGTGAGATTTCTATGAAAAATCTCTAAGTTAAAATCTTTGATTCATCGTTTAAATGTCAAATTACAACAACTTATACTTTAAATCTCTAAGTGATTTATGATCTAAAATTCTAAGACCAATGATCAATAGATTATAAGGGTTATGAGCAATAAAACCTGCAAAATTTCTAAGTAAAATACTTAGAAATATATAAAATGCTTTTCAAATGGATTGTATTCATCATTGAAAAATTGCAAAGTAATTAAACAAGGGAAATGAGCATCAAAAGATAAATTGATAAATAATGCTTAAAAGCACAAATGTATGATATAGTTGGATTAAAAACCAACACTGAATAATTCCAATTGTCAAAGATTATACAATATAACAAGTTATAAATTGAAAAGAAGAAAATCAAGGAACAACTGGTGTAGGTTGGTCAATGGTAGTGGATGCAGTAGTATATGCTCCAGCTCCATCCTTTTCCTTGTCTTCTTCAACATCTTCGGCTTCCTCCTCTTCATCCTCAGCATCAGAAGGGAAGAAAGGGCTGGGAGGAGTGTCCCCACATAATTTGGCTAGGTTAGCCCTTGTTGCATACTCCAGCCTCTTTTCAAAGTACTGGAATGGGACATACTCCTCGAAGCCGAGTGCCCAAGCCTCTGCAATCCTTTGTCTGGTGGATTCTTCGAATTCTCCTTCCAGATACTTTTGGACTGCAAACTGTCCGGCTTGGTTTAATTCTTCTTCCTTATTTTTTCCACCTCTTCAAGCTGGACATTGGCAGCTCTAAGTTGCTCATTTAATGCAGCAACCTTCCTTTCAGCCTCTTCAGCCCTTAACTCGGCAGCCCTTTTGTCGGAGACCATCTGCTCCAAGTTCAGTTCCTTCTTTTTATACTCTTCCAACTCGGTCCATAGCTCTACGTTCCTCTTAGCCATGATCAAGTTCTGCTCTTTGGCTTGTCCCAAAGAAGCAGATAGCTCATTCACAGCATGTGAATTTTGAGCCTGGATTCTGCGGACTTGTTCGCTCAGATACGACTCGCAGATGGTTTGCATCCGGGCTGCCTTTGCCCTCTCCTTCTTGGTTTGAGCAACCAATTTTTAGAGGTATTGAAGCCGGAAGATGATCTGTCAAAGGAAAAATACAAACAAGTTTTAGCAAAAATCTACTAAGTATTAAAATGGCAAAATTAAAGAGACAGTTGAAAGTTGGCTAAAATTAAGTATAATAAATAATTTACCTCAATACAACTGTTGAAACATAGACCTAGCTGTCCATCAAGGATGCCCCTTAGTGACTCCTTGTATTCCTTGTCCACATGTGAATGAAAGGAAGATTGTGGAGTTCCTTCTTGTAGTTGGAGTCGAAGGTTTTAGAGGTCGAAGGGATGTCACCTTCCTCGTCAAGGAAGTCCTTCTCAGAATCAGCCACATCTGTAGTGGGAAACGGAATAATTATAGCCCGAGGGTCTCTAGGAGATTTAATAAAGTCTCCAGAACGAGTACTTGAGACTGATGTTACAATGTTATGTGCAAACTTAATACCTGTTGCCATGGCCGAGTCAAGGAACTCTAGGGGCATGTTCTCCCTGATGGCCTCCTGCATCCCAGCAGCGGGATCCTTGTCGGGGGGGGGGGGAAGATCCATTTGGATCCTTAAGTGTAGGACCCTGGTCCGTTCCCCCAAAGGTTAGGCCAGCACGTCTGGCCTCATCCTGAGTTACCGGATTCATCAACCCGGTCTCCGTCTCGTAGGGATTGTCAAAGACAGGGTCCCTTTGGAGGCTGCTAGTTGACCGGACAGCCTTGTCCTTCCGCTTGTAGGGGACCTCCTTCGAGGGCGGACTCTCCCCAACCGGCTTGCTAGGGGTTCATGCTGGGGAGGACTCAGTACTGGCCAGTGACGCTGGCCTCTTCTTTTTTGGGGGGGGGTTGATGGAGAGTGGGGTAGAACTCTCCTTCCTCTTTAGCTTGGTAGGGAGAGCTTTTAGCTTCTCCTTACCCTTGTCTTTCTCTTCTTTACCCAGCACTGAAGGCCGGGTATCTCTGGTTGACTGCAAGAATACAAAGTTAATTCAATAAATCATTACTCACTCATATTAAAACTGGTTAATCATTAGATAACCGGATGAACATTCCAAAACAATAATAGCAAGAGTTCTAAATTAAGTAATCATTTAGACACTAACTTATAAGAAAATTGAGTTGTCTTAGGGAAATTTCAAAGAACTAAGTTATTAAAGGATGACACATTCGGCGATGACAATCGATACCGAGTGTGCCAAACTTGCATTAACACACCCTCAACTCGGTGACACAAGTCCTTAGCCACAGCAACACATTCGGTGACACAATTCAAGTCCGAATGTGCCAAAACAACATTGACAAGAGGTGAACTCGGTCAAGTTTTAAAAGACCGAGTGGTGTCCACATGAAAGCAGATTCGACACATTCAGCCTCAATGGATGATACCGAATGTGCCAAATCTCCAAGCTAACACACAAAACTCGGTCTAATATGATTTGACCAAGTGCACCAATATGAGGGTATGTTTGATACATTCGGCATCAAGAATGAGGCTGAATGTGTCAAATTACATGTTTTGCATTCGGCATTCCCAAGGGAGACCGAATCAAACCTTAGTGAAATAATTTTGGACACATTCGGTATCATGCAATGACGCCGAATGTGCCAAATTCAAGCTAACACATTTTATATCCGGTCTTACTCAAGGAGACCGGATTAAAACTCAACGTTATAATTTTTGGCACACCCGGTGTGAGAACAATGACACCAGATGTCTCTAGTACTTATTATCAATTAAAAAATAATAATAAAAAATAAAATATAAAATAAAATAATAAATAAATGAAAGCCGAGTCTGATCAACGTGCTATAAAATTTAGCACAATCGGCGTCTAGTAAGAACACCGGATGTGTTACATAACATTTCAAATTTATAAATTTATTTAAGTCTAACGCGTCCGGCATCAATATGATTACTTCTTAATTAATTAATTGATTACAAATTAATTATTGCAAAGTATAGTAAATATAAATTACATTGTCTACAAAGAGGTATGCTAAAAAAATAAAAAAAAAAATAAAAATAATAAATAAAAAGAAAGAGAAGCCGAATGAAATGAGGGTGGCAGGACTTTTGGCAAGTCCGGTGTCTATACCTCAGTTGTTTGCCTCTTCTGAAGAGGCGTCTTCTCTTTAGATTGTGCCAAATGGCGAAGAAATTCGGCCTGGTCCATCTTGCTTTTCTTCTCGTCAGGCAGTTCGTTTAAAGCTTTTTCTATAAAAAGAAGACCGAATTATTTACACTTAAACAAATTTGATGATAAAAGCAATGCAGAAATTAAAAAAAAAAAGGTAACCTACCAGCATTACCACCATACACTAACCCACAAACTTCAAGAAGCTTGTGGTCAGTGAAAAGGAATTTGAAAGGTATCCATTTGGAAGGAATCTCATAAGTCATCCCTTTCCATTTAGCATTTGTCTTTCTAAACAGATCTAAAATGGCTAAGTCGTTGGTGTTTAGTTTCGGTGGGTTGGTCACTTTGCCCTTGAATTTAGGACTTAAATTCCACTTACTCATCCTAGCCACAAAATCAGGATCTTCGTACTTAACAAAAAAAAAAAAATCACCTCGCCAAGAGGTAGCCTTATTAGACTTCTCAATGGCGGTAATATAATCATCATCATTAGCCAATGTAATCCAGCCTTGTTTACATCCGGCGCCCTTAGTTAATTTATGCATATGTACAAAGGCTGCAGAAGAGGGTCTAATTTTATTTAATTTACAAGTGGCAGCATTAGTTACAATATGATGCCATGAATTTGGAGTCAACTGGCATAAACCTAAATCATAACGATTAAGAAGATTTAAAAAGAAAGGAAGAAAGGGAATTGAAACGCCCATGTCAATCATAGACATATAGATGTCGAAGCATCCCTCTAGGGCACTAAGAAGGGAATCCCCCTTCTTTGGGAGAATAAGTTGAAAACTTTTGTGGTTAATAAATGAATTACCATAAAGGACAGTGTTAATGTCCTTAATGGCCTCCCATCTCACCAAAGAAGTATCTGGTGTGGGATAGGTGGTGGGTTTACGGGGAGGTGCAGTGACCTCTGTCTCAGAATTAGTAGCAAAGTGTCCTGATTCGACTTTATCTGCAGATCTCTCCATCTCTTCAATGGAGTCAGCTGGGTCCTTGCTTGTAAATATCCGGGAAGCAGTTTGTTTAGTTCTTGCCATGTCCTCCTACACAGGAAGGAATGGAAGATTCGGTGACCTCAATGAAGAAAGAATATTTGGGGCATTAGAATATTGAGAGCCAGGTGATGAACCCTGACCCACCTCTTCTTGCTTATTACTAGGAACAATTAAAAATGGATTACTAGCATTATGAGGAGAAGACGAACTAGAAGACATGATAGAATAAGTACAGAAAAATAAAACGAACCCGGATCAGGTAATAGTTACCTGAGTATTGAAGTTGCTAAGTTAAGAATCTGAAAACACTATTCACTGTCTGAGCTTCACCCGAAATCGCCTAAAAAAACTCGCCTGAAATCGCCTAAACTCACCAGAAATCGCCTTTGGAAATGTTTTCAATTTTCTACTGCTTTCTCTCACTACTTTCTCTGTCTAGAAAATTCACAAGGATAACTGTGAAAAATATTTTTACTTCTCACCTCTATTTAAAGGAGAGGGGTGAGAAGGCCCAGTTTAATTCAATCAGATGGGTGATGGATTATGGATTCATCAGCCCATCTGAGGGGCAAATGATGCGGCATGCCAAGTCAGCTGCCACCTGTCGGCCTCTGAGTGGACCACGTGTCCCTCTTTCTATTATAAAATGCTGATGTGGGATTGCCACGTGGCATTGATGAGTCTGCCATGAGTGTGCCCTACATAGCCACGTGTCATCCTACAACTGGACCACGTGTCCCTGTTTCTATTATTAAATGCCAGCGTGGGATTACCACGTGGCAGTGATGAGTCTGCCATGAGTGGGCCCCACATGGCCATGTGTCATCTTTAGACTGGTCCACATGTGAATGAAAGGAAGATCATACTTCGCCACATGTCAAGCTCCTATTCGTCGTTAAAAGAAGAGCCAAAACAAACCATCGGGCCTTGAAAGCCTAATGCCATAAGCCCATAAGGCAAATGAAGGAAAGGAATAAGGAGATGAGGACAAGTGTCGCGATCTCATTGGATAAGAAATTGTACTTGAGGCTACAAATAGCTCTCGAAATTCTCATAAAAAGTGCACTCATGATTAAGACAAAAACACATACTAAAAAGGGAAAACTTCTCTCTAAAACTTCTCTCTAAAATTGTTTACTTGTTGATTATTGTTCACTTACTCTCCTACAAATACTTACTTAAGCATCGGAGGGGGAAATAATCCTACAAGGATTATTGTCCCTTTTTTGCAGGTTCTTGGAGGGTACGTCAGCAGGAGACCAGTCCATTCACGCATCCAGTCTACGTCAGCGAAGTCCTCACAGTCCCTATCCCACCTCATTGCTCAAGCAATAACATTTGGCGCAGTCTGAGGGGAGGGCTCCTAACAATGACTGGAAGCGGAATTCCTACCGAGGATGAGACCTAATACCTAGACCAGACTGGCAATTATCAAACTAGGGAAGGTACTGGCTCACCAAGAAGAGCACAAGAACAAGCTGATTTTGGAAACCAACCTGTGTCCATGAGTCAACTCAAGAGTATCTTAGCTGGGTTCCAAGAGGACCTAGCGGAAACTCTACGGGAGTATTCCGGCCACCAAGAAAACTCGAGAGAAGGTTGAGCCACAACACCCTTCATCTTCAAAGATGAAAGGTGTAATGATTGAGG
Source organism: Suaeda aralocaspica (assembly GCA_016808085.1). Lineage (NCBI taxonomy): Eukaryota > Viridiplantae > Streptophyta > Magnoliopsida > Caryophyllales > Amaranthaceae > Suaeda > Suaeda aralocaspica. The sequence continues at coordinate 360,959 of PYUH01003997.1, forward strand.
AAGACCAAGGCCAGGAGAGATTAACTTTCCATGAGAAAGTTGAGAAGTTGAGAAAGGACTGAACTCCGCTGATAACCTATTGGGGAGCAGTGAAGAAGTACCCTGTCACTCCCAGATATAAACCTAAACGGGAGCTGGCAGGTAAGGAAGTTGGATCTAGCAAAACACAAACTGATGCTAGAGAACTCATTGAGTTCAAGAAAGCCATTGCAAGTGATGCTCGGGAGTATTTGGAGCAGAAGAAATCGTCCAGCAGAGATGCAAGAGAATATCTTGATGCCAAGAAAGCCTCTAGTATGGATACAAGAGAGTATTTGAAGGCTAAGAAGGCCTGGTACGGATGGTGTACCTTTAATAAATTCTTGCATGCAAATAATTTAATAGATTCTAGTATGGATTACAGTATTTTTTATATTTTAAATATAATTTAATAGATTCTTGCATCTTATAAACAATTTTAAGATTATAAATTTATCAAATAAAAAGGAACGGATGGTGTAGCTTTTAGTCTTTTAGAGTACTATGTATTCCACTCAGTAATATTAATGACCTCTCTTCACAAACCAACAAAGAAAAGATGTACAGTAGTATTGAATGACCTTTATACCTGAAAGTCAACTAAAAAATCAATTGAATGATTTTGAGCTTACGTCCACTTTAACTCTAGTAATCAGAGTCGTATTAAGTTGATGGAATATTTCCTAACAATTTCCTTCGTCTTGTAATGGAGTTTTCTAAAAAAATTCGAATGTAGTAAAATACGGTGTATATATTTTGGGTCCGTTTGGTAAAGTGTAAAATTTTTTTGAATGAAAAAAAGTTTTTCATGAAAAACTTTTTACATTGGAAAATCCATTTTTATCGGGAATTTCTATTATTTGGTTGCATGCAAAATGATTATTTTACATTTTAAATACTTTTCATTATTTAACCGAATGAAAATCAGTTATTTCAATTGTGACGGAATAAGTTTTACTTTCAAGTGTGATGGAAAATGTTTTCCTCTCAATTTCTACGAAAAATGTTTTTTCCACCTCAAATTTTACATGTTAATATTTATTTTAAATGGCACAATATAAAATGAGAAAACAATTTATATGAGATCCTTTATGGTACGGATTTTTTTTTTGTTTTTAACTTCTCCCTCCTTGCGAACCGAGTTGGACCATTAGACTTGGATTAAATCGTCATTCCTAGTATTGTGCAAAACCCATCAAATTTTGTTGAAAATATATGTGGCGGTTATCTACAATTTATAAAACTGTTTCAATGCAAGTTAGGTAGGCAGCCAAAGAGTTTAAAATGCCATCATATCTTCAAATCTACCGAAATATCTGTCAACCAAAAACTAACAATAATGGCCAATATTAATCTTGTCATTCTTCTCCTTTTTTTTTCTTCCCTTCTTTTCCCACTTGCAGTTCCCACATCAAGTAAGTAATCTTAAGTCTTAACTAATAATTTATTGTTCTTTTTTCTAAAGATTAAATCAAATGATGGGTATTTTCATTTTGTATGATATATTATTATTTTTTTTTTTGACAGGAAGCTTGATTTATATCAACAAAGATGAACTAAAACCTTCATTCTTTGTCAATCTCACACAGGTAACAATTTGTATATGTTTAGAATAATTAATAAATCCATTGTAATTGATTTCAGTTAATATAAAATCTTAGGTAAGAGTGTAAGACGATCTCTTTTGACTTTTTATCCATAACTTTGACTTTTGTAATCATTTGTTGTAGGGTGTAAAAGGTTTATTTTTTTATTTTTTATTTTTTTTTAATTTTTTATAGGTGGTAAAATGTGGGGAAAATATTGGTTAAAAACAATTTTATTTTGGAAGACGACATTTTAGTGTAAATAACATCAAATTAATGGACAAAAGTGTTATTTCCCTAATTTATAAGTGGAGGTATTTTGGGATTTTTTTTTTTCAATGTACTTCATGTATCATATTGTTTGTCAAGTTTAGATGAAAATTTATTTTCCACCTTATTGATCTTCTGGTCAACCTAAAAGAAAACTATTTTACATGCTTCCAAGTTCCAACTCTACCAAACAACAAAAGGGTTTTGATGAAAGTGACTTTTTCATTATAAATTTTTTCCGTGGACCCATTCGAAAATATTTTACCCATACTAAACGAAATCTCACTGAAAAATTACTCGTTGTGGAGGTAAAATTAAGCTATATGACAATGAGATTCTTTAATTTAAGACTTGTTTGACAATTTATAATGTTAGTTTAATGAAATATAGGTAGGAGTTGAAGTGGGAGTTGACTATGGTTCGGTGAAGGAAAATGAAAGAAAAGAAAGAAGGATGGATGTTGAACTTGAAGATTATCCAGGAACAGGTGCAAATAAAAATCATGAACCGAAGAATCCAGGAAACAATGGTTAACTTTGAATATTTAAGCGGTTTGATCTGATTGTCTCTAGTTTTATTTGATAATTATCGAGTTAATGGTGTATATGTTATATTTTGTACTACCTTTGTCTTTTAACTATGTAATTGTAATAGATTATTTTAGTTGCACTATATGTGAGATTTGAACATGTGAATAAGCATTTTGATAGAAACTAATAATAATTTGAACATTGTTAACCTATACTTCCCTCTTGCAGAGTTGCAGTCTTGCTTGTGTTGATATTAATTACTCCTTTCCTTCTTCAGATCTTGTTAAAATGCGTGCCCATTGTTGCAACTAAATAAAAAAGGGTAATAAAAGGTATACCAATCGAAAGGGGTAAAAGTTCAGTTTATGGTTTAAATTTTTAATTTGCATAATTTAAATCCGAATCATATTTTTTCAGTCTTCGAAATTTGAACTAATATAATCCGAGGCTTTCCCAGTATCTCACAGCGAGATGCTTATTAAGCATCTCACATGTCGATAGTGTAAATAAGTGCAATTTCAAGGTTAATATACGTATATACATACAAATGATATACGTATAGAACTACAATTAATATACATATACAAACACAAAACCACCACTCCATCTTACCAACCACCACCACCACCCACCTTCACGACTACCGTCCTTTGCACCTACCTACACGGCTTCACCCCATCGCACTCAGCAACCACCACCACCTACACCCTTTTCGCACCCGGAAACCACCATCACATATACCACTTTCGCATCCCTTTCACATAAAACCACCACTAATTCACGCCTCCTTTGCTCACAACCACCACCTTTCATACACCAACGTTCGAATTCTTTCGCAAACCACCACTCATAACCACCAATCTCAAATACAACAACAAAACCCGAATCTACAACAATTAGGATTTCAATTTGGGTTCGTTTAATTTTGGGTTTCGACTGGGTGCGGTCGTTTAAGTGGATGGTGTTCGTGGGCTTGGGGTTTGAATTTCGATTGGACGACGGTGGTCATAGTCTTGGGGTTTGAATTTCGATTGAACGACGGTCGTGGTCTTGGACGTGGTCGTGGGTTTGGGGTTTGAATTTCGGTCAACGATTTGGGGTTTTGGTCAGTTATGGTCGTTGACCCGTAGTTGGGTGTGGTTTGTGGTTCATGGGTTGTGGTCAAAGGTCGTGGGTGTGGCGGGTGGTGGTGGTTTGGTGGCTATGTGCGAGAGTGCATGTGAGTGTTGGTGGTGGTGGTGGTAGTGGTAGTGTTGTGGTGGTTGGGTGGAAGTTTATATTTGTTTGTATATATGTATATAATTTGTATTTGTACAGGTATTTGAATACATGTATGTATTGATACCATTTTAATACAATGTGAAATGACTCAAAAACCATTGTGAGATGTTTAACTAGTATCTCACTGTGAGTTGTTAGTAATTTCTCATTCAATCCATATTGTATTTAGTCTAATCCACCTAAATTCGGTGTTATGATTTTGGATTCGGTTCAATCAAAGATATATAGGTTTTTCTTTTTTGTACAACAATTCGTATTCAAGGTATTTGTAGCAATATACAATAACTCTATAAGTTAGATACTCCAAACGCACTTTGAAAGAGGATGATAGGGAATTTTAGGGTTTTGCTGACACTTGGTCTTTTAGGCCTAACAACTTAACAAGTTTTGGGCTAAATGCCATTACTATTCGGTCTAAAGTTTGGTGTACGGTCCACCGAGGGGTCTAGACCGAGTCCAAACCGAAAACCGAAAAATAGAAACTTCACAATTCAAACTGCACCAAACTACAAAAAAGTCCGATCTAAATTAGCAAAACGGTTCGGTTTGGTCATCGATTTTAATCCGAATTACTTTCTCCTCTACCAATTGGTTGTTGGTGATTAGGACTTTTGCTAGGATGACTCGTGTGTGTATATATATAATATACTACCTTCGTTCCAAAGTTATACTGCCCTAATGATTCTAAAGGTTTTAGGCAATCGCTAAATATAAATGTACTCCCTTTGTTCCTTCTTACTCTTCCCATTTAGAATTTTAACACTATTTATAAGATGAAATTTTTTTTCACTTACTTTCAATATATAAAATAATATAGTCATATGAATTTTTGATTCATATCAATGAGTACGTTTTTTGTTTTTTTGTATTTTTAGATCAATGAATACGTTATTAATATTCAATTGTTATAATATTTACACAAAATGGCTACCCTCTTTGTGTTGTCTACTCAAGGGAAGAGCGGGATACTTGGCGAAAAAGATGGTCTATATCTCTCTATTACACTCTTCTACTCCTTCCTCTTCTATTCTTGTTTTATGTCAATTCTAATCAGCCTTTATTTTTGTATTAGTTGCCAAGAAGATAAAAACAGATAATTTTTCGCTAATGAATGTGTGGATGCTAGCAATTCACTGTTAATGTGTAAGGATCAATTTACATTGGTGATCTCAATGCCACAATTAAAACCCTCGTATTGCTTTCTTCATTATTACAATTCCAAAGTCAAAAATGCCACAATAATCTTTGTACAACAATCAAACCAAATTAAAGAAGAAAAATAATCTAGTGAAGTTAGTTGAATTTCGACGTCCAATGTAATCATCTTTAACCACATACACATCGTAGAGTAAACACCTTTCAATCTATTCTTCTATTGTCACATGATTTGTTGCACCGTATTCTAGCATATATCATGCAACAATGCCTTCTTGATTGACAAAACTGCTAATTCCGTTCTAGGAAAAAAAAAGAACTTTTCTGTAATCTGTACTGATCATATATGACAGTGATCGCAACATGATAAGCCATGATATACCCTAACAAAGGTGGAAATCAAAGGCATGTTCTCTCACACTTATTACGTTGGTAATACCCAATGTTGTCAATCGTATGATGCTGATCCTCCCCATCTCCGAACTCTACTCTCTGCTTCATCCGCCTGTAATATAGTTCATAAAACTCAGTTTTCGTTTTTAACAGAATAATTGGTGAGAATGTTCTATGAGGAAGCGAGAAAAGCAAACTATTTGAGTAGAGCATACTTATTCGTAAAAGGTTCCATTTTTTTCTTAAACACAAAGTCTACATTCAGCAATAAAAAGCTGCTTTTGTAATTTGTAGTTTAACATTTTAAAGCAGTTTCTATCCTCTGTATGTAAGTTACGCAATAACCAAAATGGTGAACACTTACTTCCTTTTTCCAATTTGTGAATGCCGTAACTGCTATCAAAATTGCGGTTTGCAAGCAAATTCCTCCAATCATTCCTCCCCAAACTCCCTAGAATGAAACGTTATAATTCACAAAGACGCAGGAACTGTCAGTACTACAAATCAATAACCAAACAATATATGAATGAAATTTGTTGGTGTGAGAAAACAAAATTACCATTCCACCATATCCGTATTTGAAACCAAGAACAATGCCAGCAGGCAGCCCAAACAGATAGTAGCAAGCGATATTAATGTAGGCAACAAGTGATTGCCATCCTGCTCCAATTGCAACCCCTAATGAAAGAAGAGAAGTTGTAAATCGTGAACAAGAAAACATGTAGCAGTATAGCTTGAATCAAATAAACAGCAACATAGATTTGTGTAAGTTTCTGAAAACTTATTTATATACGTGCCTGATAAGACTGGTTGAAGGCTATTGAGAAGAACTGTAAATGCTAGCAATATGGAAATCCTTGTTGTTTCCTTGGCTACGGCTTCACTGGTTGTAAACAGGTAAGGGAAGGTTTCTCTGGTTGCAAGCACCACAAACATAGCAAGAAATCCGATGGCAACTGAAGTTATTGAAACTACGGTTACTGAGATCTTCGCTTGCCTGTAATTACCAGCTCCAAGTTCGTTTGATACTCTTACACTGTCAAAAACAAAAACAAAAATACTCCCATAAGCATATGGTTTGCTTTTTTTTGATTGATATTAGATCCAGAATGTGTAATTCTCAATTCACTACAAAAAAAGCTCCAACCCCCCACCCCTCCCCCCTCCTCCCCCCTTCACACGCGCACTCGCACACACACACACAGAGATTGGTGATTGTCAATTACAATAACCAGGTTCCGACAATTATGAAGCAGATGGTGGAATAAGCACAAGTTTATTATTACCTGATGGCAGCATTGAAACCAATTGCAATCATTGCATCCCATCCTTGTAAGTTCATGCTAAAAACACAGCACAAAGACATTGTCAGAAGTCAATTTTATCATCATAAAGGAAACTGCATTACAGCCTGTAAAATGGGCCTTCATAAAAAGTGGGTAATGGTAATAAATTAATGAAAGTTTTGCAAGGAAAATCTGATAGAACTTTACATGGTAATGCTTGTCTACTCTCAAGCAGTCCATGATTTTTCATTACCATCCCTTACCAAAATTATGATAAAAAAGACGAGTCTTGAAGTTGGATAAGCATTACCATGAAAATTTGGACGAAGCATGGTTTATATTCATGCAAATAAATTCACTCCATTACCACAATATGCTACTGCATACCAAATAGGCTCTACATGATAAATTAACGAAGGATGAAAAGATACGAAATACACGGTTGAAAAAAGGAGGAAAGGGAGGGGGGGGGGTTGGAAGGAATGGCAGAGCCTTACCAAATAGAGATGGCGTCGACGGGTATCAAAGGGTTGGGAAGAATACCTACAATAACTACTAGCATCATTAAATACCAAAACTCCAAGCTGCAGGTTTACAAGCAAACAAGTCAATTTTAAAAATTGTAAGAAAAACAAATGCATACATAACTCTGTAAAATCTTCTAAGGTACAGAAAATCTAAACTCCAAGCAAATTGTTGACTAATCAGCAAAATGTTGAATTTAAAAGACTTAAAATATCAACATAAGAAAAGAAGATGAAATACCATAACATAACAGCTGATGCCATGGAAAGCTGCACAAAACCCCACAAATCAGCAAATGCTAGCCATGAGAACCCACTCCAAGCACCATCCGACTTTGTGACAAAGATGTATATAAGCTGGAGTACGACAATGAGCCACCATGACAAGTTGAGGACAATGGCAGCTCCTTCCAAACCCCACCCGTACTTGAGCATAAATAGCCAACTGAAAAACACATGGATCACCAACACAATGGCCGACACCATAGCCATCACAAATACTTTCCTTTGTGCTTGCAAGAATTTCTGTATCGGGAAATGAAAAGCATAGGCAAATAGTTGTGGTATCATCCAGTAAGCAAATCTTCCTGCACCCAAATTGCCTTGTTAGCATATCATTTTGCCATCCGATGACACAGATTACTCAATATTATATGAACTGTCATGGCGAGACAGATTCTTATAGGTTGATCATGATGATGATGAATTGATGATTAAGATAAGACAACTATTGTGATTGAAATAAAGCCAAGAAAACTACAGCACTATGATAGATAAGTCTAGCATTCAAGAGGCTCGAATATTCTCAAAAGCTAACTATAACATTCAACAAATTTCTCCATATTCATCTCTTTCATGACTCTCCTCTATTTACAATGATAGATTACTATCCTACATTTCTAATTAACCGATACCCATTATTCCTTAGGCTGATTTATTAATCATTTCACTATAATACGGAGTATAAAACTTATCATTTATTGATTAAAAAAGATGAAGCATCGCATAGACCATCTTAGAATACAAGATTTTCGAAGAGATAGCTTTCCCTCGAAATTGACATTGCTATATTGTAATGGTAATTCTCTTACAGTTTTTATCTTATACTTAGAATTATTCTATAGAGTTCAACTTAATTTAAATTTGTATCACCATTCCTTGTTAAATTGGAACAACATTAGGCTTTTTTTTTTTTTCTCTCAATTTCATTTCAAGAGTATTTAGCCATAATCCATTGGTGTATCACCAAAATGATCAAATAGAGTGATGGCTTGATATGTTTGTCCACATCTGTGTGTTTGAACGCTCATTGTTTCCACTCAGTTAGAAAATGCATCTCTGATTTAAACTTTTTGGAATCTTTTCACCAACTGTTGACTTTTCACAAACGTTAATTCAAATAGCTTTTCAAAGATTATTTGTATTTTTTAGTAATCACTAAACGTAATTTGTGAATTATGTTCACAAGTTATGCTAAAAAATAAACTAACCATTGACTGAGTCATAATTCATAAGGTGACAATTTCATGTATCCTACAATGTTTGTTAGGAGTAGTAGTTTGTTTCACGAAGGCAAAAAGCACAAAAAATCATGCATAGAACATATACTACGAAGTAGAAAATAGAAAATCATTTTCACCATGCACGTCATATTTAAGAGTTTTGGGAGACAATTCTTCTTCTTCTTCAAAAAAAAAAAGTATCTCGTTATATGCATGATACTCTGAATTATTTCTTCAACTAAAAAGTCTAACGGTCCTTTATTTTGTTTGTTTTTTTTTTTTAAATTAAATGGTCTACATTATGTTTACAACTTTACAAGTTAAAAGATATACATATTAAAACTTAAAAGTTACAAATCTTATAATACTCTTATTAATTTTTTTAAAGAACTTAAACCATATCGACAGATAACATCAACTTGCATTAGTTGCATAGTTGCATCTTATATGTCACGTTCACGGCACCAAGCCTAGGTGTGGGAACTACGAAATACAAGATAAACCCAAAAGGTGGTGAACCTTGTTAGCAAATAGCAATAGATGAGATGATGAATAAAAAATGACTACAATCAATTTTCCTTGCAAGATACCGTGTTATACGGCACGAAAAATTGAGTACCCACGTCTAGCACCCTCATGCCTATGTAATGGTCCCATTCTCAACCACCGAAGTGAAACATAAGTTCTAATTACGCACAAAAGCTTCTAACAAAAAAAAAAAAAAAAAAAAA
>PYUH01003997.1:371198-429215 GCA_016808085.1 Suaeda aralocaspica
AACTAAAATTTCCCAAAAAACTTTAAAAAAAAAAAAAAAAAAAAAAAAATGATTACGCACAAAAGTTGGAACACAAGTTGCCAACTAATCCACGATTTCTACTAATAATAAACAAAATAAATTTGATTTTACTCATTTAATTAAATCATTAAGATGCAATATACATGTTCTATAAAGTCTAGTCAACTACCTACCAATTTCATGCTTAAAAAATAAGTAACAAATTGTTTTTTTAAAGCTCACCAACTTTCTTTTCCTTTACTTATCCTTGTTGATGTTGATATTTATGGTTTTAATTAAATATAAAACAACGCTTAATGGTTCAATTGTTTGATTTATTAATTCATATAGATCCATGTAAGTTGCCTCACCTAATAATATTCCATATTACACCAATTTTTGGACTCATACTGAACTATTACATGTGTTAGACTAACTATCCCTTGGATAATAATGCTAAAACCTATGAAAATATGTAATTAATTGGGGCTTGAAAACTTCATCATTTATCCGAGAAGGATATTTTAGTTTTTCACTGCTCTTAATTACTCGGAACATACCACCGGTTTAGTATGTTTTTTCGAATGTATTAGAAAAAAGATTTGAATTTGTCACGACCAAATTAATCAAAATAATTACAAAGTACATAATATATCCATTAAAAAAAAAAATTGCACATAAAGGAGGGAATTGAACTAACCAGCAGCTTCAGAAATTTCAGGGGTGTTCCCAAAAACTAGAAGGATGTATGAAGAATAAGTATATAATGGTGTGATTAAACAAGCAGTAGCTAGTAATATAACCCATGATCTCTGCATATAAATCCCCAACATTTTAAGTCTTCCGGCACCATATGCTTGCCCACATAACGTCTCCAATGCACTACCCATCCCAAGCTGCATTTCCAACACCAAAAATTATGACCATTATCAAAATAGTTCCATTTTCGGACTTGTCAAATATTCGCAAAAATACAATTTATTTTAACCAAATTGAACTAATGGGAACTGAAGTTAATGAATGTCCCAAACAATTATGATTTATAGATCGACATCCGAAATTGTTCAAAATGGGTCCTATCACGATGACATTTTTGTGATATGTGAGAGGTGAAGTAAGGTAGTAGTAGTAAAACTTATCAAACATTTTTGGGGTTTTTACTCCCAAATTTGAAGATTGGACCATAACTTTTATTTAAAATACTAGAAGGAAAATGTCAATTATACTACGTATTTTTGGTGGGTCCAAATAACCAATGCAACCCCAATGCTCAAAAGATTGTCTTCCCAATTCAAAACACAACTTGATTAACAGAAGAAAAAAAAAAATAATCCTTTATCAAATATTGGACCATTTTATAATGATTATTATTATTATTATTAGCAAAAAATCTCAAACCCATATCAAATTTTTTGCACATGACCAAAAAGTAATTCTTGATTAATGATTATATCAAATCTTCCAAACTCACCCTAATGAAAAAAATACCAAAAAAAACATTAAACCAACCAGCAACAAAAAAAATAAAAAAAATCATAAAGCTTAGTGAAAAGAATCAAAAAGCTGAATTTGCACAGTTCAATAAAAGAATTCAAAACTTTAATTCATTAATTGAAAATCATACAGCATCAATTGGTCAAAGAATGAAGCGATTAGACAAAGAAAGAAATTAAAATTTACCATGACACCGAATCCGAGACCGGCAATGACAGAATTCTCAATAGAAAACGCAGCAAGTTCAAGGTCACCGACTAGTCCAGCAAAAGTTTGAGTGATAGCACCCATTGAGTACTGACAAATGGCAGTGAATATAGCTGGTCCTGCAATATCCCATAACTTCTTTGACTCATACATGAATTCTTGAACCGGGGTTAGCCCAACATTGGTGTCATGAGGTTGGATATCCTTCTTTTCGAGCTCCAGGGGCAGCAGAGGAGCTCCGTCCTCCAGCTGCTTTTCAGCCCGCTGCATTGAGGCTTGAATTTGATTGTATCTATATCTATTACTAAAGCGGCCGTAAATATGAAATAAATTGGGTCGTTAGCCGAGGTTTTAAGACAACGACATTATATATATTGTGTGTTGTGTGGGATGTCTTAGGAGGAGTAGTTGCGAGAGAAGGGAGCAAACAAGCAAAGTAGTTGAAGTTTTGGAAAAATGATTTGCGAATATCACGTTTGATCATGTGGGAGAGGAAGTATGAGTTGAAAGTGGGGGGAGATTATAAAAGGGAATCAAGTTTGTCTCGTGGGAAAGAAATTATTATTAGGGTGTTTAATATTTGTAAAACATTGGTGTATTTTTCTGAATAAGCAGCCACAATTATTACAGCTCATAATAATAATAACAACATAAAGTCCAATAATAGAGGAGGTTTAATTGACTGATCAACAAACAAGCAGAAATTGTAAATAGGTTATTGGCTTATGAGATGAAAGTATTGACTTTTGATTTTGTTTGGAAGATTTGAATCTTGGGTTTAATAAGTGAGAATGTGTTTAGCAAGGGGTTGTAATTGAGAAGACTATGCTAACATGGTTGCAAATTGGAACAATTGATTATTATTGTTTTTGATTATTAAATTAAAAGGTGGTTTGGAATTAGGTTGATTAAAGAAAAAATTTAAAGAATGAATTTGAAGTAGTTTGGCCTTTTGGGATAATGTTGAAGTAGGTGGCAATTTGTGGGTTATTGAAGAAGTAAAGATCAACCATTGGAAATATACATGAGAGTTGAGAAGTCACATTTAGTTAAGTAAAAAATAAAGTAAAAGTGTAAACAAATCTGTTTCATAGCTATTAATTATGTCACAATTGTGGATCAACTATGCCCTTGTTTGGTTTACCATGGGAAATAACTTCCATACGAATCCATATTTTATAGGAAAAATTTCCCAAGCTAAATTTCAAGGAATTGAGCAAATTTATTTGGTTAACATCATAGGAAATTTTATTTCCTAGGAAATAAAAGTCCCTTGGGGGAGTTGGTGATTAATTTCCCATGGTTTGTGGGAATTTATATTTCACTTGGAATTTCCATTTCCTACATTCTGTTAATTTTTGTTCAACCAAACATAACCCTATTTAGGCATTTACCCATTTCCTACAAAATTGTATTTCCAAGAGAAATTGCTATTAACCAAACAACACCTATATATGAAACTACGTCACTAGAAAAATCCAATCAATTTGAATTGGCGAAAATCAAAAGAATAATTAGCCCAAAGTTATTAATACAACACAAAGTTCCATGAAGTGTAATTCTAGTAACCAATTAAAATTATAGAACATGAGGTACATTACATTAATCTTATTATCAGTATCAATAGTTGATGAAATTTTTAGTTTTCCTCCGTGAGAAACTTAACATCTTTGGCAGTTTGGCACACAATTTTATTGGGTAATTTTGATGAATAAATATTGTCTTAAAATCGACAAACAGTTTATGGTTTTACTGTAAGGTGGATTTACAGAAGACTTTATACTTTAACCCCTATCTTTCATCCATTAAAATAATAATAGTAGAAATAGAATAACAGAAATAACAAAAAAGGGATGATGATTAAAATAGTGATTAACCAATACGGTTATTTCACCATATATCCCTGAACTATTGCAAATTGCATGATATACCTCATTGTTTCGGAATTGTGTCATATGCCCTTAAATATTTTACTAAATTCACGAAATACTCTTATTTTACTATTTTATTTAATTGCATTAAAATAAGAAAATTAAATTGGATAAATTGTTAATTGTATTAATTTACAGTAGTTATTTGTATAAACAAATTAATTTTACCCACTCACCATCACAACCACCTTCCCTCCATCACCACCCACTCACTATCACCTCCACCTAGTCACTGCCAGTCAACCACCGCCCAACATGCAGTCACCGTCACTTGAGTCGCCGACAACATCCCACTTAAACCACCACCATAAAACCGCCTAGACACAGCATCTCTCTTTTGCTCACCACCAAAATTAAACAACCACCTATCCAAATGATACCAACCTTCGAACCACCCTACCACCACAACCATCATTAATAACTTCAAATCCAACTCTACAAGCTTCAAACCCACCTCCACCAAAAAAATAATCCATGCCAACAACTACAACCGAAAATATAATCCAGGCCAACAAATAACTCAGATTTGAACTTAAACCCCAACTACACTTTGATTCAATGCCCCCAAATTTGGGCGATGATTTAGATGGTGTACAAATATGAACGGATTTGGCTAATGTTGAAAGGTGAATGAATTTAATCAGTGAACGGAGGTAAACGAATTAGGGTAGTAAATGAAGGTATTGAATTTGTAGGTAGTTATTTGAGTGGGTGGGTGGGTTCAATTTCTGGATGAGTGAACTGTAACTATTTCTACTAGGGGTCTTAAATTTAAGGCAAGGGTGCTGGCCAGACTGTCTGAACAGGCTATCGCACACCTAATCAAAAGTAACCTACAACTGTAACTAATGCAGCTAGGGAAGTAGGGATCATATCCATAGAGAAGCAGCGAATCTTTACTGATTCTAAAAAGTTATTCTGTTGTAAAGGGCCTCTGAGAGTGAAATTATCTAAAACACTAATTGACACTAAAAACAAGAATTAACACAGAAATATATCATATTGATAAAGCCTTGGACATCGGTTCACCATAACCCACAACGAACTGATTAACAATCAACTAACAAATTTATGACGTGGCACACTAATTCTCTCGAATCTAGACTCCTTCAAAACTCACCTAACGGCTCTCCCTCGCTTAGACTCATTTTGCCTATCACCCCTGTGATCTAATTGTGTAACCTTACCTCGGCATCAATTTCGACAATTATCAAACTAACAATCAAACCTGGGCAGTATTCAATTGCAAGCAATATAAATTGATAATAGAAATTCAAAAACAACATAAATTAGATTAATCAATCATTAATAAAATTCATTGAGATGGATCATGGATCCCCTACCTAGCCCTAGAAATCAAATCAATACTTACACATGTTATAATCTGCAGAAATCAAATCAATACTCATAACTAAAACTAAAAATAAAATCAAATTCATGAAAACAACTATCATGGATATTAGGGCATAACAAAACTAATCTAAAACAAAATAAATCTAACACTAACAAACCAAAACAAGACAATAAAACTAAATAAAACTAAATTAATAAGAATAAGAAGAGAATTGAACAAACTTGAATTATATTGATTGAACGAATGAATGAACACCAGAGTATTTTTCTAGAGAGAAAAAACTATGTAAACTAAGCCCTAAAAATAATAATCCCGTACATAGGCTCAAGATAGGAATCCTATAAATACATTAGCAAAAAAAAGTCAGAAAATCCCGAAAAGCGCTTAAAATGCAATCCGCCCGGGCACAATGCATTCGACCCGGGCATGTTGCACTTTACCCGGGCGCACTGATGCATAGGATGCAAGCGGTTGGGAAAGTTCCGATTACTTCATCTGAGGGGCCCCGGGCCTTCTAGCTTTCTCGTTTAGTTCAAAACCCGACTTCTTTGTTACAATTAAACCTCCAATTCACGTCCTAACTCTCTCTTGGCTTCTTAAAATAGTCAAGGCCTTCTACTAATTCGTCAAATGCCGAACATAACGCGAAAACTGATACAAATGTACTAATTCCTGCAATATTTAGCAAATTGAAACACATGGCACTAAAAGCAACCAAATTAGTAGAATTAGGCTCAAAAGAACCTTGTTAGAGCCAATAACTACTATGAATCAAGGACGACTAATGAGTATAAAATACACTTATCACTAGGGATGGTCATGGGTCTGGGACCCGCCCCCATGTATAAGGGTCTTAAGTCCAATAGTTTTAGACCCAGTGGGTCTGGGGCGGATCTGAGTCTAGGGTTAACTAAATGGGTCTGGGTCTGGATCTGGATCTCAACAATTTGGACCCAAACCCACTCCAGACTTGCCTTATGGACCAATTAACTTTTTTTTTTTTTTAATATAATATAATATAATATAATATAATATAATATAATATAATATAATATAATATAATATAATATAATATAATATAATATAATATAATATAATATAATATAATATAATATAATATAATATAATATAATATAATATAATATAATATAATATAATATAATATAATATAATATAATATAATATAATATAATATAATATAATATAATATAATATAATATAATATAATATAATATAATATAATATAATATAATATAATATAATATAATATAATATAATATAATATAATATAATATAATATAATATAATATAATATAATATAATATAATATAATATAATATAATATAATATAATATAATATAATATAATATAATATAATATAATATAATATAATATAATATAATATAATATAATATAATATAATATAATATAATATAATATAATATAATATAATATAATATAATATAATATAATATAATATAATATAATATAATATAATATAATATAATATAATATAATATAATATAATATAATATAATATAATATAATATAATATAATATAATATAATATAATATAATATAATATAATATAATATAATATAATATAATATAATATAATATAATATAATATAATATAATATAATATAATATAATATAATATAATATAATATAATATAATATAATATAATATAATATAATATAATATAATATAATATAATATAATATAATATAATATAATATAATATAATATAATATAATATAATATAATATAATATAATATAATATAATATAATATAATATAATATAATATAATATAATATAATATAATATAATATAATATAATATAATATAATATAATATAATATAATATAATATAATATAATATAATATAATATAATATAATATAATATAATATAATATAATATAATATAATATAATATAATATAATATAATATAATATAATATAATATAATATAATATAATATAATATAATATAATATAATATAATATAATATAATATAATATAATATAATATAATATAATATAATATAATATAATATAATATAATATAATATAATATAATATAATATAATATAATATAATATAATATAATATAATATAATATAATATAATATAATATAATATAATATAATATAATATAATATAATATAATATAATATAATATAATATAATATAATATAATATAATATAATATAATATAATATAATATAATATAATATAATATAATATAATATAATATAATATAATATAATATAATATAATATAATATAATATAATATAATATAATATAATATAATATAATATAATATAATATAATATAATATAATATAATATAATATAATATAATATAATATAATATAATATAATATAATATAATATAATATAATATAATATAATATAATATAATATAATATAATATAATATAATATAATATAATATAATATAATATAATATAATATAATATAATATAATATAATATAATATAATATAATATAATATAATATAATATAATATAATATAATATAATATAATATAATATAATATAATAACATAACATAACATAACATAACATAATATAATATTATATTATAAACAAGTAAACAATCTTTAATGTTCTTGTATGTAATTAATATATAATTATCTCGTATATGATCTCGTATGTAACTAATTTAAACTCGTATGTAATTAATTTGATTTATTCGAACTCATTTTGGTTTAGGATAATTTAATCTTATCTCTTAATTGACAAAGATTTGAAATTATACTCACTAGATAAGTTCATTAAAATAATACGATTTAATTTTGTTGCAATAACTGCTATATAACTTAGTCTCATTCATAGACCCGCTAGACCCACTAGACCAGCCAGACACACAGGGTCTGGATAAGGGTCCATATTTTTTAGGCCCATTAGATATGAGGCGGATCTGGATCCATACCCCAAAATTAGGGTATGGCCGCCCCATGATCATCCCTACTTATCACTGTCGGTGAAAGTGCCAATCGTTGGAGTTAAGATCGTTGACGAAAGGGTGGTGGTTTGCCTCAATGGCATTTATGATGACTGATGAGGGATGATGATTGATGGTGGTGGTGGTGGGAGATAGTGGTGAGGAGAGAGAAAAATGTGGTGGTGATTGTGCGGTAATGGAGGAGTGGTGGTTGTAGGTAAAGGTAATTTAGATAATTTAATTAATTAGTTTCAATTAATATTATTAAAAGTTAATTTGATTTAGGTTTTTTATCTGTGGTTAATTAAAGTAAATTTAACAAAATAAGGGTATCTCGTGAATCTACTAAATAAATAAATAAACAACACCAATCTGCTAAAAACTTACGGATTAATACGTTTTCAGATTTGGGTTCAATGTGTATATATCATACACTCTCAAAAAGTAAGAAGTTTTTTATTTTTATTTTTTTCTAAGTATGAAGATTTTTCTATCACTCTATGTAATAGTACCAGCTCCATCACCATATTTTTTCCAGAAGATACAGTGACACAAGAAGATTACAATCATTAGACAGTGAGAAGTGGAATGGTATTATAGTTTGTACCAAGTGGAGGATGGAGTTAACTCTTAATTTTTATGTCAATCAAGGAGAGAAGTCTCCACTTTTCCAACAATAATTTAATCAATTCATGATAGCTACAATGAGAATGCTTGGCCTAGCAGGAAGTAACTAAGCAAGACTATAAAAAGAACCTAATAGAATTTTTTTTGACACAAATGCTTGGAATTAGTTACTTTAACACCAAACTACTCATAAAAAAAAGCATCCATATTCATTACGAGTAAAAAGTACTTTGGCAGGGACAGTCGTATACCTATTAAAAATAACCTACCACTCTAACTATATAGACAGGGAAGTAGGGATCGTATCAACAGGGAAACAGGTAATTTTACTAACTCTAAAAAGTTACATACTCTGCCTTAAGGGGCCTTCGAGTTTTGGGTTTTGACTAAATAGTTAATGACTACTAGGAAAGGAATAAAACATAGTAAATAATTCAATAACTAAACCTAGGACATCGGTTCACCATAAAACAACAATGAACTGATTAATAATCAATTGACAATTAAATGACGCTCTGAATTAAGGCACACTAATTCTCTCGAATGTAGATTCTTTCAAAACTCCTCTAATGGCTCTCGCTCGCTTAGTCTCGTTTTGCCTATTATCCCTGTGATCTAATTATGGTAACCTTACCTCTCGGCATCAATTTTGACAATTATCACACTAACAATTAAACCTGGCCACAATTTAACTACAAGCAATATAAGTTGATAATAGGAATTCAGAAACGACATAAATTACATCAATCAATCATCAATCAAATTAATTAGGTTGACTCATGGATCCCCTTGTCCTAGAAATTAAACTACTTACACATATCGAAAATCACAGGAATCAAATTAATATTAAAAACTAAAACTAAAAACATGATTAAATTAACAAAACCAAACAACATAAAAATTAGGGCATAAAATAAATCTACTAATACTAAAAACAAAAACTAAAATCATAAACTAAATAAAACAATCAAACTAAATAACAAGAATAAAGAAGAATTGAATAAAACCTCAATTGTATCGATTGAATGAATGAATAAATTGCACAAAAGCATCTTTTCTAGAGAGAAAACAAAGTGAAAACTAGTCTCTAACAATAATAATAAGTCGTACATAAGCCCAGGATAGAAACCCTATTTATACAAAGCCGAAACAAGTCCAAAAATCTTGAAAAACGCGAAATAATCAATCCGCCCGGGCACCCAAGTGAATCACAATTGATTCGGGCGAAATGCACATAACCCGGGTAAAATGAACTTTGGCCCCCGGGTCTTTCGTACTTGCTCATTGCTTCAAAACTCGACTTCTTTGCTTCCCAAAGGTGTCTAACTAACATCCTAGCCCTCTTGTGGCTTCTTAAAGTGACCAATACTTCTACTAACTTGTCGAGTGCCTAAAATAATGCGAAAATGGACATGAATGCAACAATTCCTACAATACATAACAAACCGAAAAACAAAGCACTAGAAACAACCAAATTAGTAGAATTAGGCTCAAAAGAGACTTGTTAGAGGAAATAACCAATATAAAATGAGGGTAAATAATGAACATAAAATGCACTTATCAAATTCCCCCAAGCCAAACCTTTGCTTGTCCTCAAGCAAATAAATCAAACAAACGATGACTTCACCCCTTGAACTTTATAAAACAAAACCAACTCAAGAAATTCCGAGCATGTAAGTTCCTATACCAACATATCAAAATCCCTTGACCGCCATCCACTTAGATCAAAATCATAAAGCCAACCATGTAAGAAATAGAAGTCGATGGCTAGAGTAGCTCACTCGGTGTCACTCCACACATATAATTGAGCATAAAACAATGAAGCTCACCCTTATTCCCCAATAAAGAATGCAAATGCAAAAGTGTTTAAATGCAAAATTTGAGAACCCAAACCCACATCTCACACCTCATGCAAGTGTTTAAGGGTAGTCACTCAACCTAATATGAAAGTCGACTTGAAATGCAAGTAATAATCACTAGCTTTGGCAATTGACTCACTTCACAAGAACTTAAAACATGTACATGCCGATCAAAAAGGTCTTTATAAGCTTGTAACGTGGCTAGGGTGATGGGTAGGATAAATTTGGGATAATGTGGTGGTAAATGCGGGCTATACGCAGATGAAAAATCATAAACATGATCAACATCTCCAACAGTCAACTCCAACATCAAACCAACTCCTATGAAATTCACATCACACCATAAAACTTCACAATTCAACAACTCCAAAAATCACAAGCTTTTCTTTCTTTTCAACATTTTTTCGATTTTTTTCATTTCAATTCCTTGTTACATTTGTTTTCTTTTCAACTTTCAAATTTTTTTTTTTCAAAACTTAAGCTCACGACTCTTAATGATATGTCAAAGGCAAAATCATAACACATACATAACTAGGCCAAATAAGATATATAACTTTTTAATTTTTCATTATAAACTAGCCTAGACATTGGTATGCAGGGCCTAATGTGAGACATATTATTAAACTTTAACAACTTACATTCCAAAACTTTCCAACATCCTCCAAAAGCTCAAACAAATGCACAACAACAACATAGCAACTCCACAACTCCCCCAAGCCAAGCTTGGGCATACATCAATAGAACAAGGCCAAAAGGGTTGTAATGTGGCTAAAATGCAAATGAAGGGTAAAAAGCTCAAATAAGGATGGTAGGGACAGTCGTATACCTATCAAAAGTAACCTACTACTCTAACTATGTAGACAGGGAAGTAGGGATCGTATCCACAGGGAAGCAAGCAATTCTACTAATTCTAAAAAGTCACTTTGTCGTAAGGGGCCTTTGAATATTGGGATTTGACTAAAAGGTTGATTAGTAATAGGAATGAATCAATTAAGAGAAGAAATCAATACTAAGCCTAGGACGTCGGTTCACCATAGATCAACAAATGAACTGCACATAATTAATTAATAGATTATTAATTTCCTTGAATTAAGGTTCACTAATTCTCTCGAATCTAGTCTCCTAAAACTCCTCTAATGGCTCTCGCTCACTTAGACTCGTTTTGCCTATTGTCCCTATATCGATTACTTTGTTTCAACAATTCAAGATTTCAATTTATGCAATTCAATCTTCCTTTTGGTAATCTCTTTCTTTTCGCTTTTAAATTCTCTTTAATTTATAATTCTTTTTAGTATGTTAATTTTTAATTTAGTTTAATTATTTTATTAATCTAGTTGTTTAGTTTTAATTCTTGTTTTAATTAGTTTTTGATTATGAATTTGTTATTTGAATTTGTTTTTGTTTTTGTTCCCTTAATTATGTGTGAGTAGTCGTTTTCTCAAGGCTTCGGGGATCTATGATCATGATGTGAACTTATTTTATGTTCTTTAACTACTTCTTGGCTTTTAATTGAATTCCTATTATGTATTTCTATCGATTGCAATTAAATTGTGGCCAAATTTAGTTGTAAGTTAGGTTATTGTCGAAATCGAGGCCGAGAGGTAAGATTACCACAATTAGACCACTGAATAATAGGCAAAAATGAATTTATGCGAGCAAGAGCCGGTAAAGGAGTTTTGAGGGAGTCTAAGTTCGAAAGAATTAGTGAGCCCTATTTTAATGAACGCCAATGAATTGATTAGTGAGCATTAATTAAGTTTGTTGATTGATCATAGTGAACCGATTGCCCTAGGTTTTTATTATAAGAGTTTAATTAATAATTTCCCGTTATTTCTTTAGTTTCAGTTTTAGTTTTCTTAGTTTTAGTAGTCTTTTACGATACTGAAATTTCCACCAAGGCCCCTTATACATTTTAGACTTTTTAGAACTAATAGGATTTGATAGCTTCCCTCTGGATTCGATCCCTACGTCCCTAGCTACATTAGTTTGTGTTGTTCGGATATTTTTGAGAGGTGCGCGATAGCCTGTTCAAATTTTGGTGCCGTTGCCGGGGAGGCAATTTTTAATTCTATTAGTCGGGTTTAAAGTGTTTTCTTATTTTTATTTTTGGTTTTATTTCCTCACCTCAAGGATCCTTCACGTTCTTTGAGGTAGTTCTCATTTCAGTTTCGAGTTTCGATTGTGTGCAGGTATTAGGTTGTATGTCGGTTTAGATTGACCCTGAACCGGAAAGATCATTGCATAAGAGGAGTCGTAGAAGGAAGTGGAGATTACGAAGAGTCATTCTTTCCAATCAAACACTGGTTGATTTGACACAACTTTTTGTTGAGTTGAATATTTCCGATAGTTCAGATAAGGAAGAGATAGCAGAATCACAATTCAACGAGAACAACCCACCACGGAATGATGCACCACCGCCGCTGCCACCACCAACAAGGTCCTTAAAATACTATTCTCAGTCGAGTTCTGCAACATTGGGAGGCAGATACTAAGTTCTTGATATAGAGGCCCTGAATTTTGAATTGAAGGCAGCTTTGGTGAACATGGTAGAAAGGAACCAATTTGCAGGAACATTGAAAAAAGATCCGAATTTGCACTTAAATAACTTCATACAGTACTGCAATACAGTTAAGCAAGCTGATGTATCTCAAGATTACATACGACGTACGATGTTCCCATTCTCATTGAAGGAAAAAGCTCGTTCTTGGTTAAATGGTTTAAACATGGATACTATCAATAGTTAGGATGACTTGGCTCTTGCTTTTCAAAGGAAGTACTATCCTCCGAAGAGAATTGTACAACTTAGGAGTCAAATTACGAATATTAACCAAGAAACTAATGAAACTCTTTATGATGCATGGGAGAGATTCAAGGATTTATTGAGAATGTGCCCTCATCATGGACTTGAGAAGTGGTTTTTAGTGCAATCATTCTATAATGGCTTGGGTAATGAGAGAAGAACTTTGCTTGATTCCGCTGCTAGTGGTTGATTTATGAACCAAGAAGTCAATGCTGCTTATGATCTAATTGAGGAGATTGCCATCCATAATTCTCAATTTGGTAATCCTAGAGGACTTGCTAAGAGAGGAGGAAAACATGTGGTAGATGACAAATATGAGAGTTTGGCTTCACAAATCAATGCAATCCATGAGTAGCTAGACAAGATCAACACACTATCCTCCAATCTAATGACAGTAGCTGCAATGGGCGCCCTTTCGGGAGCTACAAATGTCTTTTGTGATTTATGTGGTTCTTTTGGGCATAGTATGCAAGTATGTCATAGTTTTATGGAGCAAGTATGTGCATTTCAAGCTTACAATAATAATNTATGTGCATTTCAAGCTTACAAGAATAACCCATTTTCCAACACCTACAATCCTGGTTGGAAAGATCATCCATACTTCTCCTACAAGAAAACTAGCAATGTTCAAAATCCGCAGTAGCAGCCACATTTTGTACCACAACATCATTAGCAGGTTCAACGGTTTGCTCCAGCTCAACCACCAGTTTCAGTANTGCTCCAGCTCAACCACCAGGTTTCAGTAGACCACCACCTCCAGCACCACTCCCAGCACCTCCACAGCCAACTAGCAATGAGTTTTCAAAACTGAAGCACATGATGATGCAGATGCAGAAAGCCATGGAAGCTATGCAGCCCCACAATCGACAATTGGAGACTCAAGTAGCCCAAGTTGCTCAATCATCAGCTCAAAGGAAACAAGGCCAACTTCGTCCTTAACCTGCTCCATCAAATGCTTCATCAAGCAATCCACCTTGTGATCATTGCAATTCCATTGCAATAAGGAGCGGTACTTACTATGAAAATCCTAGAATGCCTGATGATGATGCTAACAAAGCTACAGATGGGACAAAGAAGACTAGTTCGGTTGTCATTGAAGACCTTGTGGAATTAGCTGCAGAAAAGGAGAATGAAGTCTCAATGGAGAATGAAGCACCAAGGAAGCAAGCTCCAGTAGCAGATTCAGTTACTGATACAATTTCCCCCTCAAAGGTGTCGTTACCCTTTCCGAACAGGATAACCAGGAGTAAGTACGATAATCACTTTCGTAAATTCCTTGAAATAGTTAAAAATCTGCAAGTCACTGTGCCTTTCACTGATTTAATTACTCAAGTGCCTACTTACACTAATTTTTTGAAAGATATTTTGATCAGGAAACGTGAGTTGAATGTAACAGAGACAGTTGCACTCACCGAGGAGTGCAGTGCGATCCTTCAAAATAAATCTCCTCCTAAGTTGAAGGATCCGGGCAGTTTATCAATCCCATGTAATATAGGTCCTTTGTTTATTGTTAAGGCTCTATGGGATTTAGGAGCTAGTGTAAGTGTGATGCCCTTATCAATTTGCAGGAAGCTTGACATGGGAGAGCTTAAATTTACTAATGTTACTTTGCAGACGGCGAATAGAACTGTAAAATACCCTAAAGGTGTTTTAGAAGATGTACTTGTTAGAGTAGGAAAATTCTTCATTCCAGTTGATTTTATTGTCCTTGATATTGATGAGGATGCTCATATCCCTATCATTCTAGGTAGACCTTTCTTACATACTGCGGGTGCCGTCATCGTGTCAAAAATGGAAGCTTAACTCTTTCTGTAGGGGATGACAAAGTGACATTTAATCTTAATATTGCAATGAAAAATCCCATGATAGAGCAGTCATGTTATAGGATCGATAATATTGGTGAGATTGTTTTGGATTACATGCCTCGATCCCTTACAAAGGATCCCCTAGAGGCTCTTTTGTGTTTGGATGCTAATGCAGGTGAAGGAGATTCGGAAATTGATGCCATATGCCTCGAATTGAACAATTAGAAGATGACTCTAGAGGAGAGCCAAAGGTACCAATCATTGCCTCAACAATCATATGCCATCAAAGAGGTAACACAACCTGAAATGAAACACCTTCCCCCTAATTTGAAATATACTTTTCTAGATAATGCCGAGATGTATCCAGTTGCTCTAAACTAACTGATAGTCAACTTGAAAAGTTACTAACTGTGCTTAAAACTCATAAAAACACTATTGGTTATACACTTGATGATCTAACTGGAATAAGTCCTGAATTTTGTATGCATAGAATTCATCTAGAAGAAGGCCACAAGCCTTGTATACAGGGACAAAGCAGACTTAATCCTAACATGCAGGAAGTGATGAAGAAAGAGGTTCTTAAACTTCTTGATGCAGGCATCATCTATGTTGTGCCAGATTCTCAATGGGTAAGTCCAGTGCAGGTACTCCCTAAAAAGGGAAGGACAACTGTTGTGCGTAATGATAAAAATGAACTTATCCCTACTAGAGTTGTTATAGGTTGGCGAATGTGCATTGATTACCAAAAATTAAATGTTGCCACCAAAAAGTATCATTTCCCTCTCCCTTTTATTGATCAAATGCTAGAAAGGCTAGCAACTAATAAATATTTTTGCTATCTAGATGGTTACTCTAGTTTCTTTCAAATACCTATCCATCCTGATGATCCATCAAAAACGACATTTACATGTCCTTATGGCACTTTTTCTTACCGTAGAATGCCCTTTGGTCTATGTAATGTACCCGCTACCTTTAAACAATGTATGATGGCTGTATTTTCTGAGTTCATAGAGTCTAGCATGGAAGTCTTCATGGATGATTTTAGTTTCTATGGTACTGATTTTGATTCATGTTTGGCTAACTTGACTAAAGTGCTTAAAAGATGTGAACAGGTGAATTTGGTCCTCAATTGGGAGAAATGTCACTTTATGGTGACGGAAGGAATTGTCCTAGGACATCTAGTCACTGAAAGAGGTATTGAAGTAGATAAAGCTAAAATTCAAGTTATTGAACAATTACCTCCACCAGTAAGTGTAAAAGGTGTTAGAAGCTTTCTAGGTCATTCAGGATTTTACCGTAGGTTCATTAAAGATTTTTCTAAAATTGCTAAACCCTTAACTCAACTGCTATTAAAAGATGTCAAGTTTAAATTCACTAATGAATGCCTTGAATCTTTTAATTTGATCAAACAAGCACTAACCTCAGCACCCATTATTCAATCACCCGATTGGGAATTACCTTTTGAAATTATGTGTGATGCTAGTCACTATGCTGTAGATGTCGTGTTAGGTCAGAGGAAAGATAAGATTTTGCATGCTATTTACTATGCTAGTAAGACTTCTGACCCAACTCATATTAACTATGGCACAACTGAAAAAGAATTGCTTGCTATAGTGTATGCTCTGGATAAATTTCGTTCTTATCTTATAGGTTCGAAAATTATTATTTACACTGACCATGTTGCTTTAAAGTACTTACTTGGAAAGAAAGAAGCAAAACCGAGGCTTATTAGGTGGATTTTGCTTCTCTAGGAGTTTGATCTAGAAATACGTGACAAGAAAGGTGCAGAGAATATGGTTGCAGACCACCTATCTAGAATTCGATATGATAATAGGGAGATTTCAACTCCCATTGATGACTCTTTTCCTGATGATCATCTTATAGCTGTGATTTCTAAAACTCCATGGTTTGCTAATTACGTAGTTGGAGGAGTGTTACCTCCCGATCTTACTTATCATCAACGGAAAAAGTTTTTACATGATGTTAGGCGTTATTTTTGGGATGAACCAAACCTGTTTCGTGAGTGTAACAGATTGGGATGTCTATGGAGTTTTGCACCATTGCCACTCTTCACCCTATGGAGGACATGCTGGACCTGTAAAAACGATGTTTAAGGTTTTGCAATCTGGTTTCTATTGGTCTATGATACTCAAGGATGCTAGAGATTTTGTCATGTCTTGTGATTCGTGCCAACAAACAGGTAATATCTTAAAAAGGCATGAAATGCCTCAAACAGGTATTTTAGAAGTTGAAATTTTCAATGTTTGGGGTATTGATTATATGGGTCCCTTCCCTCCTTCTAACGGTAATCGTTTTATATTGGTCGCTGTGGATTATGTTTCTAAGTGAGTGGAAGCAATTGCTTCTCCCCAAAGTGATGCTAACACCGTTTTAAGAATGTTTAAGTAGGTTATTTTTCCTAGGTTCGGAGTCCCTAGAGCTATCTTCAGTGATGGGGGAACGCACTTTCATGAGAAAAGGTTGGATAAACTGCTAGAGAAATACGATGTTTACCACAGGACGAGATTGGCATATCACCCACAAACCAGTGGTCAAGTCGAGGTTTCAAACCGAGAAATCAAGTCCATTCTAGAGAAAAAGGTTGCGAAATCGAGAAAAGATTGGAGTAGCAAGCTTCATGATGCTTTATGGGCGTATAGAACAACGTTTAAAACTCCAATTGGCACTTCCCCATGTAGATTGGTTTATGGAAAAGCGTGTCATCTTCCCGTAGAACTTGAATACAAAGCTTATTAGGCCATCAAGGAATTAAACATGGATGCTAAGCTTGCGGGTGAAAAACGGTTGTTACAGTTGAACGAATTGGATGAATTTCGGCTAGGAGCATATGATAGTGCCAAAATCTACAAAGAAAAGACGAAAAGATGGCACGACAAACAAATCATGAAAAGGGAGTTTCAAGTCAGGGATAAGGTTCTATTGTTTAACTCAAGACTTCGATTATTCCCTAGAAAGCTGAAATTTAGATGGAGTGGCCCCTTTACAGTGATAAATGTTAGCAAATTTGGCAGTTCAAAGTGAGAAGGGTGAAGTATTCAAGGTTAACGGTCAAAGGTTGAAGCCATACTATGAAGGAGATGTCATCGGTTTGGTTGAAGTCATCCAACTCGATGATCCTAAAACACCTTGATCACTAATGCAGCCATGGTCAAGCTAGTGACCTTAAAAGAGCGCTCCTCGGCAAGCAACCCGAGCTTTCTATCCCTTCTTTTCTCTTATTGCGTGTTTTTGTGTGTTACCGTTCGTTTGTCGTTGTTTAGTTTAGCTTAGTTCAGCTTTTGTTTTAATTTTGTGAAGCCTAGATAAGGGTCTAAGTGGTTTATGATTAATTGGGGTAACTAAGGAGAGTTTAAGAGTTAAAACGTGCTTAAAAATTGATTAATAATAATAATTTATAATATAAGTCATTAATTAAGGAGAAAAAGAATAAAATCAGCAAAGCACCTTGCGGGCACAGCGTGCAAAACCTATCTTCTTCTATGCGCCCGCATTATAGATTAGAGAGTTTGGAAAACTCCGCAGACCACACCTACGGGCACAGCGATCAAGCCCGATTTGTTCTATGCGGGCGCAACAAGCCTCTGCAGTAACCCGTTCGCATTTTCCTTTTTTTTCTCGCGTGGCCTTATAATCTTCAACCCCTTTTCTTCGCCCCCCCCCCCTTTTATTATTATCATTATATTATTATTATTATTATTATTATTATTATTATTATTTTTATTAGTCTATCTTTTAATCTACTAAAACTTTTAAATCTCACACAATATCTCCTAATCTATCTTCTTCCTCCTCCCTCACAGCATTAAAACCTCAAAAACCTTCAACTTCAAATCACCATAACTCACTCTATACTACTCCAAATCACTTCAAATTTTAACCCAACACTCCCCTCACTACTCTAAACAATCTTTTGGAGTTAAAATTCGAAGAAAATCAATAAATTGCAAAACCTAGGGTTTGAAAATTCGTAACACTTTTGGACTTGATTTTTGGGTTGTTACTTCAATTTTCTTCAAATTTCTTGCTTTATTATCATCTACTAAGGTATAACTTCCTTTTTATCCAATTTTTATGAAGTTTTCAAGAATTTCTAATCTTTGGGTATTTTTATTACGAATCTAATTTCTAATTCTAAACTTGATTGTTGTTGTTCATGAGTGCTTATTAGTTATTTTTATGCTTCATTATCATGTTTAGAATTATTAATTAATTGAAAGGTTTTGTGCTATATTGTTGAGTAAGAATTTTCATGAAAATTTTGATGATTGTTCATGAAATTATTGAGAATTAGAAGTATTAACTAGTTAAATTCATGCTTAAAGTCTTTAGAAAGCTTAAAATCCTGCTTTGAATTACGTCATTGCTTTCTTAGAATTCTAGCTTTACTCATGAATTTTCATTAGCAACTTTCATATTGAACTTCATGCTCAAAAATTGTTTAATAGTTGCTACTCATCTTAACTAGTCATCTCTATTTGCTCTTAAAGTCTCAGTGGAGTTGTTTGGGTGATTTCAATTGTTCAATGGTTGGATTCATATTATGGTGGAAGTTGGTTTTTGGTGTTGCAATTGATGTTTCTTTGTGAATTTGAGCTTGGAAATGTTGGTTTTGGAGGCATAGTATACAGGAAATGCTTAAGTTTGGATGTTTTTGGTTGCACTCATGGCGTTAGTTGATTAGAACTTTGTAGTTCTCATTGGTTTAGTTGCATTTACAAACGGGTCATGCTGAAATTTCAGCAAAATCTTGTTTGTAACTTTGATTGTATGCTTTCTACAATGCCTTGATTGTTTTTTTTTATCATGCTATTACATCCCATGATTTGTTATGCTTTCATGATTTTGATTTCGAGACTTGCTTCAATAGAATGCTAATCCTTGTTTTTCATGCATGTGTTTTGTAAGATAATGAGGAAATCAATTGGCAAATTACTTGGTGGAGGCCCCAAGAAATCTCAAAAAACGGAGGCATCCTCTTCAGCTTCCAAGGGAAAGCAACCATCGTCCTCCAGAACACCACCTCAAAATCGACAAGAAAGGCAGAAACGACATGAAAAGCTTTCCAAGAGAACAATAAGATCCACACGGTTCTTCCACAAGGAAACATGTGACAAGCTCGGTATTACTGATCAGGTGATGAGAATGGCCTACCGTATTGGATGGGGAAACTGGATTAATGCTACCATGCCCGGTCCTTATGGCAAAACCTAGCAGGTCCCACACACATACAGAGAGCTCACCCTGGAGTTCTTATCCAATTACCATTTCCATGTTACCCAGGAGTCTCCTGCAGCTGAAAGAAAGACGCACATTAGCTTCAACATCTTCGGACAGCACTATGAGATGGATGTAGATAAATTAAATGAGAGGTTCCTATGGAATCCCGAAAATGTGGTATGGTCTATAGTAGAGCATGAGTGGGGACCATATTTTGAGGGAGCTTGGTGGGAGCGAATTACTGATGGCAGTTCCACCTTCACTTCTACCACTGCCAAAGCATCGGAGGTCCAGCATCCTGCCCTTCGGTACTTCCTGAGATTTGTGGTTTACTACCTATTTTCAAGAGGAGAGTAAAGTCAAGTCTACCCTGATGAGATTAGATTATTGTGGATGGTGACAAAAGGATATGCCAGACAGCCTCTTTATTATAACTTCGGGTTCTTTCTAGCTCGCCGGTTTGCTGAGATTGTAGAGGATTTTGTTAGTTTTGACAAACAATAATAATTAAACTAGAGACAAGTAAAGTAGAGACAAGTATAGAGAGAGTGAGAGACAAGTAGAGAACACGCGATTTTAGCGAGGAAACCCTTCCTAGGCCCAATAGGAAGGAAAAAACCTCGACCATTAGGGATTTTGACTCAATTCTCTTTTTACTAACTAGGGCCAACGACTCTGTTACAATCCTAGTTAGTACGGACTTCTCTAAGTACCACTCAGTACTTGTTCTCCCTGAACTAGTTCCCCCTGAACAAGTTCTTCTCTTTCTCTTTCTCTCTTGGTGGCTTGGCCAACCTTCTCTATTCTCTAAGTACAACTCAGTACTTCTCTATTCTCTAAGTACAACTCAGTACTTCTCAATTCTCTAAGTACAACTCAGTACTTCTCTATTCTCTAAGTACAACTCAGTACTTCTCTATTCTCTAAGTACAACTCAGTACTTATTCCCTTGAACTTGTTCCCCTGAACGAGTTCTTCTCTTTCTCTTTCTCTTTACAAGTGATTCACTCAGATCACTCTCCTTTCCCTGAACTAGAGATTACAGACTCATAAAGTTGAACACAATCCTAGTACAATTGACTCTTGTACCTAGTCTTGTATGCTTCCAATGAAGTGCGTAAGTCTTGGTTGAATTTCTTCTCTTCTGATCTTCAGTATTTATAGTGAAGTTACAAGTAGGGTTTCTCTGATTTCCTTCCTTGTTTTCACGCTTCATATCTTCACCTATATCTTGGTGAATATTCTTCATAAAGTGAATTTAGATCCATTCTCCATCTAAATTCACAATCTTCTTTTCTTCATAGATTTGTTACCATAATCTTGTGTATATCTTTTCCAAATATATTCAAAGATCTTTTATGGTATCTTCTTAGAATATATCTTCCATATCTTCTCAGAATATACTTTGAAGTCTTGTTGTCATATATTCTCTGAATATTCTCAAGTGTATAAACCTTCTGAGTTACGTATTGATTATTTCGATATGTA
Organism: Suaeda aralocaspica; assembly: GCA_016808085.1. Taxonomy (NCBI): domain Eukaryota; kingdom Viridiplantae; phylum Streptophyta; class Magnoliopsida; order Caryophyllales; family Amaranthaceae; genus Suaeda; species Suaeda aralocaspica. The sequence continues at coordinate 392,974 of PYUH01003997.1, forward strand.
CTTGAGACATCTGAACTTGAGACAAGTTCTTCTGTTGGTACAACGACTACTAATATATGTTTATCTTGACATCAAACAAGTAACCCATTAGTAGTATGTGTTTGTCACCATCAAAACCCCTGGGGTCAACAATAGGATTACTAACACCGGCACTATTTACATAGGTTGCATGATCTTATGGTTGGCCCACACTCTAGGTCATACTGAGGAGATCCACCAGCTAAACCCGATCGAGAAGAACCCCTAACTCGACACTACTGCCTGAGAGCTGCTAACTTACTCAGACATTATTAGAGAGGGCACAGACATTGGATTCTAGTAACTTTAATTGTGGATTTTGTGTATGTTGCGCATGATAAAAGGTCTTCATTTCTTCTTTTGAGCTTCAGAGTTTCATTTCCTACATTTATATTTTCCCTTGATCCCAAGTTTTGAGCTTTTATTCCTTTCAATTGTAGTTTTAGCCACATTACAAGCCTATTAGCATTGCTACATAACGCATTATATGCCCAAACTTGGTTTGGGGGAGTTGAAGTAGTTGTGATGTTGTTAAAATAAACTTTTGAAGGGTGTTATGGAGGATTGATGGTGAAATAGTTGGAAGTGTTATTGTTGAAAGTTAAATTATAAAGTTTCACATATAAGCCTCTGCATACCAATGTCTAGGCTGTTGTAGTTAATTAAAAAGTAATATTTTATTCATGGCCTAGTTATGTATGTGTGATGATTATGTTTATTGTTTATTGAATCTTAAGCAAAAACAAATCATTAAGAGTCGTGAAACTAGGATGTATTATGCATGAAAAATAAAGTGAAAAGTTTATAAAAGCATAATAAAGTTGAAAAAAAAAAGAGATAAAATAAAAAGAGAAAAAAGTTTAAAGTTTGTGAAGTAGTGGTTGTTGATTGATTTATGAGATTTATGGTGTTGATGTGGTAAATAAAGAAAAGTTTGGTTTGATTTGGTTGAATTGGATGTTGGAGAATGTTGATGATTTTCCTTGATTTTATATGCGTATACCCCACATTCCACCACGTTATCCCAAATTTTTATCCTACTCATCACCCTAGCCACGTTACAAGCTTACTAAAGTCCTTTTTTATCTTCGTGCACATGCTATGGTTATTGTGAAGTGAATCTTTTGTCAAGGTAGTAGAGTATTGATTGCATTCCGAGTCGACATTTAGGATGAGTGGATAACCTTCAAACACTTACATGAGATCTGAGATGTGGGTTTCGGGTTCTTAAAATTGCATTTAAACACATTTTGCATTGCATTCCATATTTGGTTGGGAGGTGAGGGCTAGAGCTTCACTGTTATAAGCTCTCATTAATTGTGCGGAGTGACAACCTGTGAGCTACTCTAGTCATCGATTCATTAAACTTACTTGGTTGGTTTTGTTTGACCCGTATTAAGGAAGGAGGGTAATTGGATGCTTAATTGGCTGGCTTTGATCCATGTGTCTTCATATGTTCTCTTGAGCTATGATGCTTATTTTGTTTGATGGGGTGTAGTCAATTTCGTTGTGTTTTGCTCGGGATGAGCAACGGTTCGGTTTGGGGGAATTTGATATATGTTTTTTATGTCATGTTTTCCCTTCATTTTCGGTTTATTCTTGTGTTAAATAGTTAAGTTTGTGGCTTTGTTTTGACAAAATTTCGTCTTTCGATGTTAAATTATGTTTTGGAACGGTTTTAGCGTCTTTAGTTGACTTTTAGAGCCTTTTACGGTTATTTTATACTTTTTCGGTTATTACACGTGGTTTTTGGCTTTGTTTATATGTAACAAGAGCGTAATAGAGAGTTATGAAGTCATTAGAAGCTAAAACGAGTCAAAAAGCACTTGCCTCAGGATGTGTGCGAAGTCACGGAAAGTCACAAACGAGATTCAAAGAATTGAGTAAAGAATTCAAGCAAGATCGTCAAAATGCTGGTCATCATGGTTCATGCGGGCGCAGCCTTTAAAGCCTCTTTGATCTATGCGCCCGCAACGTAGATCAGACTTATCAGAACTCACTCAAAGCTCACCATGCGGACGCAGGGAACAAAGTGATTTTGGCCTATGCGGGCGCAGGTCGCACGGTTTTTGCTCCGCTCGGCTTTTCTTCGCGGTTTTGCTTCGTGGGTTTTATTTTAATAAAACCTAAATACTATAAATACTCAATGTATAGGGGGCACGACCCTAACTAGTTTTTAGCATACTTTTAAACCTAGGAATCCTAAAAGCTTTGTTCTCTCTAGAATTTTAGCATCGATTACTTTGTTTCAACAATTCAAGATTTCAATTTATGCAATTCAATCTTCCTTTTGGTAATCTCTTTCTTTGTGCTTTTCAATTCTCTTTAGTTTATAATTCTTTTTAGTATGTTAGTCTTTAGTTTAGTTTAATTATTTTATTAATTTAGTTGTTTAGTTAATTTCTAGTAATTAATTTAGTTTTAATTCTTGTTTTAATTAGTTTTTGTTTATGAATTTGTTATTTGAATTTGTTTTTGTTCCCTTAATTACGTGTGAGTAGTCGTTTTCTCAAGGGTTAGGGGATGTATGATCATGATGTGAATTTATTTTATGTTCTTTAATTAGTTCTTGGCTTTTAATTGAATTCCTATTATTGATTTCTATCGATTGCAATTAAATTGTGGCCAGATTTAGTTGTAAGTTAGGTTATTGTCGAAATCAAGGCCGAGAGGTAAGATTACCACAATTAGACCACTGAATAATCGGCAAAAACGAATTTATGCGAGCGAAAGTCGGTAAAGGAGTTTTGAGGGAGTCTAAGTTCGAGAGAATTAGTGAGACCTAGTTCAATGAATGCCAATAAATATATTAGTGAGCGTTAATTGAGTTTGTTAATTGACCATAGTGAACCGATTGCCCTAGGTTTTTATTAGTCTTTTACCGAAATTTCCACCAAGGCCCTTTACGCATTTTAGACTTTTTAGAACTAATAGGATTTGATAGCTTCCCTGTGGATTCGATCCCTACTTCCCTAGCTATATTAGTTAGTTTTGTTCGGTTATTTTTTAGAGGTGTGCGATAGCCTGTTCAGGTACTTTCTTCAACACACAAGGTTTGTTGAAAACTTAATATGCCTTGCTATGTGAAGAGTATCCAATGAAAACAGCCTCATCAATCCTAGGATCAAATTTGTCCAAACTTGATTTACCATTGCTGTGTACAAAGCACTTGCGCCCAAAAACACGTAAATGTGCAATGTTTGGTTTTCTTTCCCTAAGGAGCTCATAAGGTGTTTTCTGTAGTAAAGGTCTCAACATTACCCTATTTCAAATATAGCACGCAATACTCGTAGCTTCAGCCCTGAAGTTTCGAGGTAAACCACTCTCTAGAAGCATTGTTCTTACCATTTCTTCTAGAGTGCGATTTTTCCTTTCAACCACTCAATTTTGTTGTGGAGTTCTGGGAGATGAAAAATTGTGAGATACACCATGATTATTACTGTAGGTTACAAAGCTGACATTGTCAAATTCAGAACCATGATCAGATCGGATAGAGACCAGTTGATGATTAATCTTATTTTGGACTTGTTTTTATCAAAATTTCAAATTCTTCAAAAGTTTCATTTTTAAATTTTAGAAAGATTTTCCAAGTATAGCAAGAGTAATCATCAACTAACACACGCACATAACTATGACCATTTCGACCTTGTACACGCATGGGCCCACACAAATTCATGTGTAGAATTTCGAGTGGTCTAGTGCTGCTTACAACCTTCTTTGGCTGAAAAGAGAACTTGACATACTTATATTTAGCACACACATGGAAAATATGATCTGCAGCAAACTTAATGTTAGGTAAAGCTGTAACTAAGTCCTAAGATTGTAGTTTATTTAACAAAGAAAAACTTACATGTCCAAGTCTCTTGTGCCATAGCCAATGGTCATCCTCTACAACATTGAGACAAGTGGCACTGATCTCAGGAATCTGACTCAAGAATGTTATGTAAACATTATTGTGTTGGAACCCCTTACAGACCAGGTCCTTTGTGTCAGTGTTGACTATGTGACAAAGATCGGTTTCAAATTCAACATGGTTTCCTTTGTCACATAGCTGAGATATGCTCAAGAGGTTATGTTTCAAACTTTCAACAAAGTATACATTATCAATCGCTTGAGAAAGTGTCTTACCAACCTTACTTATACCTTTGAAAAAACCTTTGTTATTGTCTCCAAAGGTGACACTTCCTCATTCATAGGCTACAAGTGAAAGAAATTGACTTTTATCTCCTGACATGTGTCTTGAGCAACCGCTGTCTAAATACCAATATGGCTTTCCTTTCACTCTAACCTGCACAAACAAATCAAGGTTTAGTTTTAGGAACCCATATTTTCTTGGTTTCCATGTCATTGGGAACTAGTTTGATATTGTCCTTTCTAACCCAGATTTGCTTTATATTTGTCTTCCTTGTTTGATCATGTTTTCCATTTTTAGACCAATTATGTGTATGACTCTTTTGATTATGAACTTTTTTGAACGTGAGACTGATTTCTTTTATCATGTTTTTTCTTCGTCCAACAAGTCTCAATTACATGTCCATTCTTACTACAATAGGTGCATACATGCATGTCCTTTGCAAATGCGTACTTACCTTTCTTGAATTCAGAAATCCAAGTCTCATCACTTCCCAACTTTTGAAGCTGTTGGGAACTACTTCCAGAATACCCTAATCCACACCTCATAGGATTACCAGATTGTGATGTCAGGATGTCTACAGTGCTTTGTGTAATACTCCGTATTTTTAAGGATTTTTACGTATTAAATACGTATTTATAAAGTATATTTTAAGTACTCTATTATTTAAATAAATAAGTTTTAATAATTGTTCAAATGAATTTAATATTTAAATAAGGGTTTATAAACTACTTTAATAAGCTTGTGAAAGTTTTATAAGAGTTTTAAATTATTTTAAAGTGTTTGGGAATTTATTAAAGGGTTTTCGGAGTTTTAAAAATAATAGGTTTTTAAATGGGTATTTTATATTATTTTTAAACAAGCTCAATTCTATTCTAAGCCATAAAGCTCATTCAAAAGCCTAAACTAATCAGAAATTCTTATTAGTGACCCTATAAATAGCCTTAAATACCCACAAATCATACCTTTAATCTCTCTCTAAAATCCTAACGCAAAACATAAAAAAATAAAAAATAAAAAAAGAGAGTTAGGAGAACGAGAGGAAACTCGTCCTCCCCACTCGCCGCACCCGACGCACGCCCCAAGGCCAGCGCCCCCTGCTGCACCACTGTCGGTCCCGCCGGCCACCTGCCACCCCTGCTGCACCCTCGCCGGCCTTCAAACCCCACCGGCAAGCCACCCTCCTTTCTCCCTCCTTTTCGGTTTTTGCGCAAAGGGTATTAAAAAAAACTTCTGCTAATCTTTTTAACTAGTGTTCATAATTTATAATCATATTTTATAATTATGTTTTAAGCATATTTAAGTAATTAGAATCATGTTTTGAGTATTAGTTTTGAAATATAATATATGTTCATGAAACTTGAAAATTAGGGTTTTGTTTTATGATCATGAATTTAATTATGTTTTATGAATTAGTTTTAAAGTATTATGATTATATATCAAAGATAATATGTTTTCTAGGGTTTTTATGAAGTTTAGACTTATTTTTACATGAGTTTAAAGTTAATTAATAAATCTGAAATTTTATAAATGCAAGTTAAAATAAGTTTTAAGTGCTCATATTATGCTATTATGATCACATGTTAATTCTATAATGTTACATATGATTTTTAGTATGTTTCATGAAGTTTAAAAGTGATTTTAAGCATGTTTAACATGCTGTCCAGATTTTTTAAAGTGAATTATTAGGGTTTTAAAGTATGTAATTAGCATGAATTAATCATATAAGTTAAGTATTACATTGTATGATTGATTTGTGTTGCTTTTGAGGATTTTTAAGGAGTTTCGACTATTTTAAATTTCTGTCCACTTTTCTAAAGTGACATAAAATGTATGTTGAGGTTTTATAAAGCATAAACAAGTTTCCGAAAATTAAGTACAGTGGTAATAATAAATTTAAAGGTGTTTTCAAACATCTAAGTATGCTAAAAATTTATTCTAAGCATTAATAAAAGGTGTTTTAAAAAAGGGTATTTGATGGGTAATGCATGGTATCGTTTAGTGGTGTCTTATAGTTCATTATGTGACGTTTTTAGACGTTTCAAAGGTTGTTTTAGCTGCTGGAAACTTTGGTAAACGAGGGTTTTAATTAGTTTAAGCCATTGTTAATGTAGGAAGCGTCGGAGTAAGCGAGTTCTAGTGAAGTGGTGGCAAATTATCGTTATTTTACAAGGTACGTAAGTACTAAAGACCAACATTAGAATTAGAATTCATGCTTGGTTGATCTTTCATGTTATGTTATGTTGTTGTGCTTGTTTGGAATGTGAATTGACATACATGACAAGTTTTATTAGAAGCATGATTTTATGTTAATTTGACATTCCATGTTTTTAGCAATATAAATTCTACAGGATTCAATTGGAATGCTATGAGTAGTTTAATTTGGCCAATAGCTTATTTATGAAGAAAGGAAGTTATTTAAGTTGGTTAGTTTTTTAATCAACAGGAAAAGTAGTTTGTGAGTTTTTATTCACACAATTAAAAGAAGTTAAGGAGCAATTATTTATACATGTTGCCACTTGTACGGGCCCCGGANTGTAGGGGCCCCGGATTTTAGGGTCCCAAATTTTTTGGTCACCTTTCCCAAACCGTCCATAGGTCAAGTTAGACCTAAAAAATTGGCTTAAGGAAAGGTGAAATGGACTTTTTTAGAAGTATTTTGCAAAAAAACAGGAGTGCAGGAATTTCAGTCGCGCTAGCGTGGTAGCGCGACAGAGTTTGTCACGCTGACTTTGCAGCGCTACAAAGTTTGTCACGCTGCAGGTGTACTGCAGCAAACTTTGTGACGCTGCGATATTAGCGTGACAAAGTCTGTCGCGCTACACTATTTTAGTGTGTTTTTTTTGTTTTTTTAATTATCTTTTTTCGAGTGAGATAATAATATACGAATACGGACGATGCTAGTAAGGAGTCGCCAATGAGTTTTAGGAATCAAACTCATAAACCGTGTATTTAGATTGATTACGAATGGGACACGGATACGGGATGATAATATAAATTGCACGAATAACCCTTTCGATCCCATGGGGATGACTCCAAGTTATGAACTTACGAACCAAAGGTTAGATTTGGGGGTGAAGGTACTAATATGGCGTAGTGCGTTATATTAGCCTGTCGGCGGCCATTACTAGTTTTCTCTCAATTATACACAAGTTATATAAAGAACCACAAAATAATAATTTACAACCTAGCACAAAATTACTATTATTATGGTGAAATCATACAAAACTAATTAATTTAGTCAAATCGTCGTTAAGATTAATTCAAGGTTCCTAGCATGATACAATTTGTCCAAAAATTATCTTAGTTTAATGTGATAAATTAATTCAAATTAAGTCTTTTAACAAAAACATTGTGAAAAATTGAAATAAATATACGAATAAATAAATACAACAATCAATACATAAAGTTTAATTTAAGACTCTCACAAAACTTACACTTCTCGCGTGATTGTTATTTCTTCGAGTATTAACTTGGACAAAGTTTCAAATTTAATTCGCAATAATAAAAAATTAACCCACTTAATTAGAAATAAAATAAAAAAAATAATTTGATGAAGAAAATTTTAAGTGTAAAGAGAAAAGGAGAAAAAAGAGAGAGAAAGTAGGTTTAGGAGAATGAGAGAATGTCAGTTTTGGAAGTGTGAGAATGGGTAGAAAAATCAAGAGAGTCCAGAGGCCTGTTTTAGAAGAGAAAAAAGGATACTTCTAAGAAAAATGTGTAGCGCGACAGGTTTTATCACGCTGGCTGGTCAGCGTTACTACCAGGCCAGCGTGACACAAGTTGTCACGCTGCGCAGCTAGCGCTGGTTTGCTTGTCATGCTACTGTGTTAGCGCGACTTGCTGAGTCGCGCTACGCTAAAACTCGTTTTTTTTTTTGAATCAAATATTGGGCTTATATAAAAATCCAATAATATAAATGGGCTTTTTTTTAAAAATTATTTTGTAATTTAAGAAAAATAGTAAAATTAAGTCCAATAACAACAATTGTCCAATAATCTAGAGAAGTGGGTTTTATTGTTCATCATGGAGTCTTACCACGGTACCGGGGACTAAATTAGATGTATACACCACTCACAGTTTAATGTGTGGTCAAGGATAAGATAGATAGTTAGCCACTCACAGTTAATGTGTGGTAAAGGAAGTTCAGTTTAATTAAAGGAAACACATGAGTTTTATTTTTAGAATCACTTTAAATCAAAGATAATTAACATGGCTTGCTTGAATATATGCATGTTTTTATGCGTTGTTAAATGTGAGTCATAACATTGTTAAACCGATTAATCACTTAAAGTGTAAGAGGATTCGCACCAAAAATCTTGGAACGTATATACCTTGAGTATGAACAACAGGGGGAGTCGTATGGAATAGTGATCTATGACTTCTAATTGGAGTACAAGATGTTGTACTCTTTCATATTTTTAATGCGCTGTCACTTTATGTGACATAGGTAATAACTTCTTGGAGTTGCTCCCAAGTTGGTGCCCAATAGGGAGATTTTTAAAGGAAAGGAAATATGTTCGATGCGGAATCCAATGTTTAAATATAATAATTGATTTGTTGAGTTTATGCATAGGTGAAGAGTTGCCAAGGGTAAGTTGTATGTATGTTCTAATTTATGTTGTTTTATTGCATATTCTTTAGTAGTTATGTACTCAGCTTTGCTGACTGTTTGTTTTGTGTGCATGGCTTTGTCTTGCATTTGGCCCTACAATGACCCACTTGTTGGCGAGTAGTTGTCTAGAATAAGAAAAACTACAGGTATAAGTGGGCATAAGTCATTTCATTCTGGGCTGGAGTGAGAGCGCTTGATGTGTAGCTTTATAGTTTTATTTTATTGCTTATGGAGTTATCTAACTTTTATTTGAATGTTGTTTATTTTCAAAGTTTTTAGTTTGGGTTTTAAGGGCCATTAAGATGGTTCCGAAGTGTAATAAAGTTTTTGAGTTGATTGGTCTTTTAGATGTTGGTTTGAATTTGGTTTTGAGATTTGTTTGAAGTGTAAGTTTTAAATTGGTTTTGGTTTTAAGACTTCTGCTGTAGTACTTTGATAAATGCCTAGCCGTGATCACGGTGGTGGTAATACTTTTGTTTTTCCTTGTTATTGAGGAGTTTTAATAATTGAATTTATTTAGTATTTATGTTATGTTTTCGGAAAAAATTTAGAGTAGAAGGTTAGGGAATTCCAAGGTGTTACACTTTGGGCATCGAGCAACCCGTTCATCTGTCTTAGGCAGTCGCTCAAATCATGTTCCTTGATTTCAAGTTTCTTAAGCAAAGCTTCATTATTCTCTGCAGCAATGGCAAGATCAAACTTTTCCCTATGAAGCTCATCCTTAAGATTTGAAACTAATACAGAATCAGGTTCAGAATTGGTCTGGGTGTTCTTGCCTTTCTTTGGTTGGAATATTTCAGCTTGAAAATCACAAATTTTACTTTCATATTCCAAATGTATAGATTAAATATCAACACCTTGATTACCTGAAGCAACTTTAGTGTTAATATTTTTCTTTAACTCAAATATTTCAGCTTGTAAATCACAGATCTTGCCCTCATATTCCTAATATATGTTATCGACATTAACATTGGGATCACTTGTGCTAGCAAGAGAAGCTTTTAGATCTACATACTCTTTGAACAATTCTTCCACATCATCAATCTTATAGTTATAAGTTAAAATCAAGTTAGAATGTTCTAGAGTGAAGGTTTTCTGTTTAAGTAATTCGAAATTTATACCTTCAACTTCTGCCTCCTTAAGCTTACTAAAACCACTTTTATTATTTTGATAAAAATCTGTTTTTGAAAAAACTGATTGAAGTTTTAGCATCTCAAGTTCTATATTCTTCTAATCCACAATTATTTCAAGCTCTGAAATTTTTTCTTTCAATTCTGTACAAATAAGTTCAAGCTTAGCAAAACGGCACTCACTAAGGTATAGATTTCGGGTTACTTCTCTTAGCTTCTTTTTGTTAGCCTTATAAGCAGCATTACCTTTAACATTTTGTTCAATAGAGAAATCTATAAAACCTAGTAACGCATCTCTATCACAATATCTCATTTGTTTTTGCATATCAGAATTAGTTACCTTTTCTTCATCAGAAAAGATGCTTCTTGCGATGAGACACATGTCACTAGTACAAAAAGAGAGTTTTGCTGCGGTTTTTTCCCGGTTATTTGTTGCGGTTTTGAACCGCAACACTTATGGTAGCAGCAAATACAACCGCAGCAAATAAGCACCCAATTTTTTTTTTTTTTTTTTTGCATTTTAAAGCAAAATTAGAAGTTGAAATATTATACATACATAGAATCAATTATTTTCAATTGAATTACACTTCTATCACAAAAAAATACACTTCTATCACAAAAATACATTTGAAATTTAACTTAAAACAAGATTGGTGATGGACTTGTTGGTGAGTGATTGGAGAAGTAAAGCATACAGCAGCGCGGTCTGAGGACCAGTAGCAGCAGCATTACAGCAGCGGCACACCAGCAGCAGCAACACAGCGGTAGTGGCGGGCAAGCAGGACAGCAGATAAAGAGAAGAGCAAAGAGAGCAACAGAAAAAAAAGGTATAAATCATACCTTAATTCATTCATTCAACCATATCTATACATTCATTCAATCAATCCTATTCTTATTCATTCGTTCAAGCATTACCATTCATGAATAAACCCATTCATTCTTTCATAAAATCAATCATAAGCTTAATATCATCTAAATATGTCATTCAAGCATCATTAGTATACTCATTCAAGCATCCATTAATATACTCATTCAACCATTCTTTCGTTCAATCATTTATTCATATAGTAGTCTCATTCAATCATTTATTTTATATAGTATTCTCATTCATAACTCATACATAAACAAGCAAAATTCATTCACAAGCATTCATATATTCATCATTAAATAATTCATTCATTCTTATCATTCACGACATCACAGCAATAACATCACATTAGTAACAACCAACATCACAGCAATAGCCACAAGCACACAATTGCAGCCACAACAACACAGCAATAGACTATATATATTTATGTTTATATACATAATCTCCACCAGGGAAGTGGTTACGATCACCCACCATTAGTTAGGCTACTTCAACAGGTTTTTAAGTCTGGAGCAACTCAAACCTCAATGATGTTGACCATGGTCATCACTTGAGTCCCTTCATCATTTGGAGATAATTAGTGTCTTATGAAAAAGGACTCATTTTTTATCTCACTCATTTGTAAACAGACCCAATATTAACAATGGCACCGCGTTTTCTCCTCACCATTATTGGCAAAACAACATGAGTAATCTTAGTAGTACCTTCAACATTAACCTTAATCAAATTCCTCAACAACTGATCATCAACTGATTGTTTCTAAATCACCAGATAAATCAACTACTACAGTTTTGATTTGTATTACAGTGGAACCACCGTATTTCACATCAATCAGTCACAAACTCTCATTCACATTCGCTCACACAAACACAACCACAAACAACCAAACCCACAAACAACCAAATAAATTCAAAAATATTATATAACATCACAAAAATTGATTAAAAAAACAAATAAAGGCAAAATTGAAAACAAAAAATTAAAATAAACTCAAAACCAAGAAACAACAACAAGAAAAAAGATAAAATCAAAACTAACCACCTGAAATCGTCTCCAAAAGCCACCAGAAATTGGCTTTAAAAATCGCCTCCAAAAGCCACGAAAACTCGCAAAATCAGAACACAAAAATTAAAACACAAAATAAAAATTGAAAATGAAAAATAAAACTGAAGAGAGGAGAGAAAAGAGGAATATATCGTTGAAAATTGCATAAAAGAAACTCATGAATGAGTTTCCATATATAGACAACATTCAAACAAATTCACATATAATAATTCACAAATTCAAACCTAAAAACTAACAAATTAGCTTCAATAGACAGAAATTAAACCTCTAGTTTTTTATTCGAAGACTCAAGGATGATGAAACCGCCATTAGAGGTGAAAACGAAGGTGAAGGAGAAGAAGATGATGACGCCGCCATTGAAGGAATTAAACCTAACGAAGAAAATTTGATTCAACTTAAAACCTAATGAAGAAAATTTGATTGAAGAAACCTAATTAAACTACAATGATTGAAGAAAATTTGATTTTGATTTCGGTGAGAGGCAANAAAAATCGAAATTTTGAGTTTTGGATCTGAAATTTTGAGAGATAATAGAAGGGAGGGAGATAGAGAGAGGCGGATTAGAGAGAAGAATTTTAGGGTTAGGAGGAAGAAAAGAATTCAGTTAGTTTTGGAGTGTTTTTTTTTTTTTTTTTTGCTTTTATACCCCTCCTTTTGGGTTGGGCTTGGTTTCTTTGTTTTGTGTTGAATTATTTGCTGCGCTTATAACCGCAGCAAATAACAAAAAAACCGCAGCAAATACTTTAACCGCTAGAAAATAATTTTGTGTTGAAATCATCAACAAGTATTTGCTGCGGTTCTTTAAAAATGTCAAAGAACCACAGCAAATGTGGCGCAGCAAAATCCATTTTTTCTACTAGTGTGTGTCCCTTCTTTCCCAAACTGGTCTGCCTCTAGTCCACTTCTCCAACAGTGTAGTCACACAAACTTGAGCTTCGTCCTCCTCACTTTCACCACCTGAGTTAGAATCACCCCAGGCAGCAAGCATGGCTCTCTTTGTCATCTTTTTCTCCATTGGTCCTCCCTTCTCAGGTTTCCATGTCGGACAGTCCTTGATCATATTTCCAGTTTCACCACATTTGAAACAACCAATGTTGGTACTGGTCTTCTTTGTGTTGCCTTTGTTCTCCCAGGATTTTCCCTTATATTGAAATGTGAGACTTCTTTCATACCTTCTTGCCATGTGACCTATCTCATCCAGATCTTCTTCATTTTCTTCTCCCTTCAAGGCTAGCCCTCGGCTTTTGGTTATACTTTCTTCCTTTGTGCTTACTAACATCTCGTGAGTCATTAATAACCCAATTAGATGTTCTATAGACAAAGTGGATAGATCCTTCGCTTCCTGAATTGAAGTTACCTTAGGTAGCCATTTACCTGTCAAGCTTCTCAGAATTTTCCTAACCAAATTTTCACTAGTGAAACTTTTTCCAAGAGATTTTAGTTCATTAATAATTGACATAAAACAAGTATACATATCTTTTATATTTTCATCTCGATTCATATCGAAAGTTTCATATTTAGACATAAGCATATCAACCTTAGATATCCTGACTTCACTAGTGCCATCATAGGCTAACTCTATAGTTTCCCATATTTCCTTAGCACTAGAGCATGCTAAAATACGGCTTACCTCATTATCAGCAATGCCTTGTTGAAGAAGTGACATAGCGTTGGTATTCTTCTCGAGTGTCTTCAGATCTGTGTTGTTGTATTCACTCTCCTTCTTCTCTGTGCCATCAATGTTGTTTGCCACCTTCTTTAGAGCATTCTTAATTATCATCCAGCACTCATAGTAAGTACCAATGATAAAGTTCTGCATGCAGATCTTCCACCAAGGATAATTTGTTCCAATGAATTTGGGCTACCTTGATCCACCTTTCACGTTCATCATCTCTTATGTATTCATCTTTTCTTACTTCTCTAGGTGTTACCCTTTTAAGAAGTTAGGCTCAGATACCAATTGAAAGTGCAAGTGACACTCAAGAGGGGGGGGTGAATTGAGTGTTGTGAGATTGTTATAAATTTTTTGATTGATTGTGAGAACAGTTAAGAACCAGTTCTCAAGCAGCGGAAACAAAAATACAATAAAATAAACAACCCAAGATTTAATGAGGTTCGACCTCTAATAAGTCTATGTCCTCCACTCACTCTTTTTATTAATCAACTCAGAATAACAAAAGAATTACACACAATCACTTATGCACCTATGCACAATATGATTCCCCAACTTCCACCTATGGAAGTTCGACTCAACTTTCAACTGTGAAGGTTCAAATGAAGATGATCCCTGATCAACTTCCCCAGCAAACTGAACTCACAGAATGCTCAAATTACAACACCTTGTCTCTCAATAATAATTAGCTTAAATGCTTACAAAAGAGAGTAGATTAAGAATTTAATGTGGTAGTAGGGTTTATGCTAGCTTAAGACTTCGAGAGAGAGCTTTTGCAATATATGTTCTTCAGTTTTTATTTGTGCAAAACTGTTAGGTTTGTATGCCAGCAGATTTTCTTAAATAAGCCTTTGGCTAGTATGCTATGGAATATTGCAAGATAATATTTTCCTTAGGAATATGGAAGTAATTCCACATAAAATATTCTCACTGTTTTTACTTGAGATCAAATAAAATCAGTACAACATAATATAACATACTTGCCATACTTAAGATTATCTTACTTACATATCAAACCAAGCATCCGTATAACTTTTGAAATCAATTTTGCGCGAAAAGAAAACTTTCCTAAAATACGGATGTATGAAGTAAACTCGAGAGGATTGGTTCAACACTGTTCCCAGATTGTTCAAGTCAGCCAAGCTTACTTGTAATTGTGTATGACAAGTAACCAAGGTTCCTTGTCATCCACAGTTAGTTCATCTCTCTAATCCTAACCGTTATAATGCATCTATAAACCTTCATACCACTTACATTGCATGTAAGACTTAAGAGTATGACTCTATGAACTTGGTCTACATGCAAACTTCAAGACTTAGCTTCATGAGCTTCATGTTATCATTCATTAAACTTGTTCTTTAGTACTTGCACATGCAAACAAAAACTTGTATACAATATGATAGTTTAATGTAGTTTTTCATCATTCAAAACACAAGCTAGGAACTCACCACACACCCTATCCTCTAGTATAAAATCCTACTCATGATCCTCTACAATATGTTAAACACGGTGGTAGCAATATAAAAGTCGTTCACATTGTTTTTGCACAACCCGAAACTTGGCATTCATGTAGATTTTTTAGAAAAACTTCTCAAGAGCTACGCCCATAGATAAATTTCAAGTACATCAGATGTAAGCCTCATCTGCATTCGTTTATTGCTTCATCCTTCTGCCAACAACAACAATATATTTTTCCCCAAAATCACATAGACAAGTATGTCTTGTTACGAATTTGTCGAAGAAACTATTAATGCTTTCCACACATTATGCTGAATGCATACCAGCACAAAATTGATCCATAATAAAAGCCAAAAGCCACATGTTGTTTTTTTTCTACATACAAGTTCTGTAACCAGTTGTTGTTCCTAAGCTCATGCTTTGTAATGACCTCTACCCACCTTTCCTCAAATTCATCTACAGTGAAGCTATCATAAACCACCTCCGGCAAATCCTCCTTTATTTTTCTTAAATGTAGGATATTCAATATTAGAATTGCAAATATTAAAATGTAAAATATGGTTATAAATCAATAAATGAACACATGCAATATCAACTTTTTAAATTTAGATTCATGTGTAAATGACAAAGGTCATATAAGTTCTTACCTCCCTAGTTTACCTAGTTTGTGAGGCAATTTTTGAAGAATATGCCAGATGCACCTACGGTGGGTAGTTTTAGGAAAGACCTCTCGAATCAGTTGTGTCATTGCGGCTGCTTGGTTGATCAAAATGCTGATTGGAGCTTTGCCACCCTTGCTGCTTAACCATTAATTGAAAACCCAAGTAAAAGTGTCAATGTCTACAACTCACACTAATACACACCCTAATAAAACTGATTGTCCGTGATGGTTCACACCGAAAAAATTTGCAAATGGAAGATCATTCTTGTTTGTCAAATATATGCTGTCGAAGCAAAGAACATCACCAAAATAAGCATAAGCTGTACAGCTTCGAGCGTCGGCCCAAAATACATCCTTCAAACGGCCAGTTTCATCTACTCTAAATTTATGCTAGCATTCATTATTATTTTCCTTCATCTTTTGAAAATACTTGAATGGAGCACTAGTGTCTCCTCCTTGCATTTTTAATCTCCTCTCTCTTATCAACCACATGTCGCATATCTTTCTCAGTAATTAATTGGTATATTGTGAACTCCAACCCTGTCTCTAACATTACAGTCATGAATCAAAGCCAACAGCAAACCCACAGTTCTTCATCTCTCACAATTCCTCAGGATTCAAATTTGCATATAACTGAGCAAGACACCCACACTTCTTCATTTTTGACTAAGTTCTGGAGGAGCGTCACCACTAATTTCAACACTTTTGGCTCTTTTCTTTTCGAATCTTGTCCAACATTCACATTTCCAAGTCATTGCGCGTTTCTCTTCGTATCCTTAATATAAGCGCCTTGTAGCAATACCAAATCCTATCCTCTTTCCATGTGTTTTTATATTCCACTTTCACCTCATTCCACGAAGAGAATACCATTCCTACACTAGGAGGATTACAAATCTAAAGTTCAACACTATCAAGAATTTCATCTGTCAAAAAATTTGTACCCACGCTCTCATCAAAGAACGGATCAACTGAAGTAGAAGAAAGATAAAGGCCCTCCACAACAAAATTCAGTTGAAAATGATTAAGCAATACTTCTTCAACAATTAGGACATTCTCAGAAACAACATTGCTAACAATTGGTTCCATATCACCATAGATTCTACAAAAAATATCTTCAACTCATCAATGAATGATTGGTGCTTATTTAAATTAACAATAAAAATAATCACCAAAATCCAACATAATATAAGCAACAATAAAAACCAATCTGAAATTGTAAAATTGTCTACACTAAAAATATAATTATAAACAAATATTATTACACATTAGTTTATATTAATATCAATTCAAATAAAAGAGTAACACCAATGTAGTAAAGCATCAAATTTTAGGTTACAAAAAGAAAAACATGAATATCAATTATCAAATATTCAAACAAGGAACTAAGTATAAATGTAAGAGAATTATTATTGAAAGACCTAATCTACAACAACAAAACTTCAAAGGTAACCATCGTTATTTAATCGTGATGAACTATAATGGAGACTAAAAATAATCACTCTTCATGTAAAATCCAGAAACTTAATATATTAAAAAACAGCAACATCTACACATTAAAGCTTATCCTTAAATTTTTAAGCAACAAACATACCTGGTAAAACTCAAATAGAAAAACTACTGATAAGTGCATTTTATACTCCTTATTTACCCCCGTATTATATCGGTTATTGGCTCTAACAAGGCTCTTTTGAGCCTAATTCTACTAATTTGGTTGCTTTTAGTACTTTGTGTTTTGGTTTGTTATGTATTGCAGGAATTGATACATTCTTATCAATTTTCTATATTGGGCACTTGACAAGTTAGTAGGAGCCTTGACCACCTTAAGGAACCACAAGAGAGCTAGGATGTGAGTTAGAAGCCTTTGGCAAGAAAAGAATTCGCGTTTCGGAGCAAACAAGCAAGAGCAAAAGACCCGGAGGAACTAGTGCACCATGCCCGGTTCAAGTGCAGTGTACCCAACCAAAGTGTCGGCTGCGCACACTGATTTCTATGCATTTCTCGAGAACTTCTAACTTATTTTGGATTTGTATATATAGGGTTTCTATCCTAAGATATTGTACGGCACATTATTATTATTAGAGCCTAGTTTTATATAATTTCTCTCTCTAGAAAAATACTTTTGTGCAATTTACTTATTCAGTCAATCATTCAATGTAATTCAGATTTATGTAATTCTTTTCTTAATTCTTGTTTATTTAGTTTATTTGTGTTATTTAGTTTATGTTATTAGTTTTAGTTTTTAATAATAATTGATTTGTGTTATGCCCTAGTTTCTATGTTGTTTATTTTTGTTAATTTAATAATGTATTTAGTATTAGTTTTTAATATTGATTTGTTTCCTGCAATTTTCAACATGTGTGAGTAGTTTAGTTTCTAGGGTTAAGGGATCCGTGAACTATTCCAATGAAATTTGTTGGTAGTCAATTAATATAATTTATATCATTTATGAATTCCTATTATCAATTTATATTGCTTATAATTGATTACTGGTCAGGTTTAATTGATAGTCTGATAAATGTCGAAATTGATGCCGAGAAGGTTACCACAATTAGATCACAAGGATAATTAGAAAAACAAGTCTAAGCGAGCGAGAGCCGTTAGAGGAGTTTTAAAGGAGTCTAGATTCAAGATAATTAGCATGCCTTAATTCAAAGCGTCCTTTATTTGTTAATCGATAGTTAATCAGTTTGTTGTCGATTTATGGTGAACCACTGCCCTAGGCTTAGTTTGATTGATTTATTTGTGTTTAATTCCTATTTTTAGTGTATTATTGCTTTAGTTAATCACCAATTCAAAGCCCCTTATAACAAAATAACTTTATAGAATTAGTAGAAATTCAGTGTCTCCTTGTAGATCCGATCCCTACTTCCCTAACTACATTAGTTGGTGTAGTATTTTATTTTTGATAGGTACGCAACTATCTCTTTCAAATTTTGGTGACGTTTCCAGGGAGGCAATTGTTTTATTATTGTAAATCGGGTTATTTTGTTTTGTTACTTCTTTGTCTCAAAGAACTAATGATTATCTGCAGTTTCTATGCTTGCACAGGTTCTTTATTTGCTTGCCTGAGTTGGTTGACCCTAACCTAGAAAGAACATTACATAAGTGCAATCATAGAAAGAAGTGGAGAAAAAGGAGATTGAAATCACTGAGCAAACAGTAGTTGATTTTCTCAAATTTTGTTTGAATTAGATACAGCTCCGTCGAGTACTAATGAGGGAGTGATAGATGTAAGGGTCTAGTGGCAATGAAATCATGTGGCTCCGCCACCAACACCATCATTGAGGGATTATTCTCAACCTAGTTCAGTGATAGTAAGAGGTGGTTGTCAGAAACCTGATACAGATGCTCTTAATTTCGAATTGAAGCCAACTTTAGTAAATATGGTGGAGAGGAACCACTTTGCAAGAACACTGATGGAGGATCCGAATATGCACTTGACTAATTTCCTTTAGTACTGCAACACCATCAAGCAAGCTAAGGTCACCCAAGACTACATTAAGCGAATGATGTTCCCATTCTCTTTGAAGGACAAAACTCGTACTTGGTTGAACGGTCTCAACATGGATAACATCAACCATTGGGATGAGTTAGCCCTTGCATTTGAAAAGAAGCACTATCCGTCGGAGCGAACTGCGACCCTTCAAAGCAAAATTTACGAATTTCAATCAAGAGACATATGAGACATTATATGATGCATGGGAAAGGATTAAGGATTTGTTCAGGTTGTGCCCATATCATGATCTTGAGAAGTGGTTCCTAGTCTAATCATTCTATAATGGGATAGGGATTGAGAACAGGACATTGCTTGATTCTGCTACTAGTGGTCGATTCATGAACCAAGAGGTTAATGTTTCTTATGACTTGATTGAAGAAATTTCCATTCATAACTCTCAATTTGGCAATCCTAGAGGGTATACGAAGAAGTGTGAAAAACATGTAGCAGATGAAAAGTATAAGAGTCTAGCTTCACAAATCAACGCAATAAGTCAAAAGCTCGACAAGATTAGTACTACACCTTCGCCACCAACGTCTGTAGCTGCGATGGCTGCACTTTTAGGATGTACTAAGCCCTTCTGCTTTTCATGTGGTTCATTTGGCCATAATGTCCGGTCATGTCATAGTTATATGGAGCAATTATGTGCCTTCCAAGTCTATAAGAACAATCCATTCTCTAATACTGTAGACCTTGGGCTTTTGGGGCCCATGTGTCGGCGCCCTTTCTACGGACATCGAATGTCTTTTGTTAGTTTGCATGTGAGTATGCTAGGCTTAGGGGTGATTCTAGAAGCTCAAAACCCAAGTAAAGAAGTCACCAAAGTGCTCTTTTTGGGAGCTCACGAAACCCCATTAGGTCCAGGCCGAAGGCAAATTGACGCCAAGGATAAGGTCTCATATCAATGGATTAAGAGACAAGGGTAAGGACAAAGTAGTTCACAATCTCCCCCCGTTCATAGCGGCCTCTACTTGGTCTCATATGTAATTTCATGATTATAGTATTGAATTATAGCAATCATATTTTCGGTTTATCCTAAAACACATAGAATTTGCTAGGCGAGTTCAATTAATGCACACATAATTTCTAATAACATAAAAAGGGTGAAAACTTTAGGATTAATCAATATTAATATTACCTAAATCGGTTGTCCAAGAATTCTCTTTAGTTTAGTTAGAATATGTTTAAACATGGATTTTATATGATTAAAAGCAATAAAACAAATAGCATAAATAAAATCACATAAACAATCTAATTCATGTTACTACCTAAAGTTGATTTTAATTAATAAGTCACGCCATAATTAATCAATATTTCATGAAATTAATTAAACATGGTCAATTAACTAAAAAGGGAAAATGAACTCAAGATGTAGATGTTGTTGATGTCGGCCTCATTTGAAGTACCTTCCGTGCGGCGGTCAAAACAACTTCTTTTGATTGATGTTTGAAGAACTTAAATTAAAATAATTATAATAACAGTAAAACTTTGTTAAGGAGAACTAATTAATGCTTGAATGTGTTTAAGGGAGGCTTAGGTAGTATTTTTTGTAGAGAGAGAAAGAGAGAGGTTTGGCAAGAATTGTGAGAAGATGCACAAAATTCAATATGTTTGAAATGGCCAGACAGAGGGACCTATATATAGTGGAAAAGGTCGGAAGGGGTACGCATGGGTGCAGAACCTGCGCATGGGCGCAGGTCATGTGTCTGTGCGCAGGTGCTGCGCCTATGCGCACCTGCTGGGATTTTTGGAAGTTTTGCGAGTTTTCCATAATTTCAAAAGTCGAACCTTTGGTGCGCCTTTGCTCACAATGTGCGTATGTGCGCACGAAGGTCGAATTCTTATAATTTTCCATAACTCTAAAATTTACTTCCACATTCTGAAATTCGCTTCCATACTTCACTTTATACGCTTCCATAGAGGTGATCATGGGCCGGGTCGGGCTCACCACATTAAAGAAGGGCCGCTAATCGGGCTCGGCCGGGCCGGCCTTAGGTTCGAGCCTAATTTCGTTGTCTAAAGCCCGAAATTTTATAGCGAGCTTTTCGGGATTTTTCGGGCCAGGCCGAGCCTAGCCTAAATTCGGGCCGGAAATATGTTGTCCAAAACCCGTAATTTTTCGGGCCAGGCCGGGCTAAAGTTGATCACCTCTACGCTTCCATTAGCCTAAAGCTGCCTGATTCTATATGGAACCTTCTAGAATATTCTAGAATGTTCGTCGTACTTGGCCCTGTTTGTGCACTTAACTTATTTTCCAAGTTTTTGAAATAAAACCTAAAATGAAATAAAATATAAAACGGAATGAAATAAAATAATAAGAATATACTTAAAATCAAAGAAAGTAATTTAAGCGCATTTCGGCCATCGCAAACTTATCATCGGTTATTCCAGCAATGGTTTTATTTTTCAAAAACGTTTAGGGGCATTGCCTGCTTGACCCCTAACTAGGGCGTTTCATCCCTAGACCGCGACTAGTTGATCAGGCAGTGAGACCCCCGACCGTTGATCGGGTAGTGGGACCCCCGTATAGATTGTAAAGTGGGGTCCAAATATGTGAACGACTAACATTACACATAGATTTTGATATCCTTTTTAAGCAATCAACTTCAAAAGTTGGACCTATTGCGACGTGGTAAACTTTAATCATCGGTCTTTAGGTGGGACCAAATGTACGTAGGTATCTACAGAAGCCCCCACTTTGACTAAGTTTGTAGAGACGACTAGTCTCGTAAGACGAAAGTCAAAGTATTCGGTACCTGCAAAACAAAGATTGGTCTCGCCTGCACCTATGTGACCTCCTTAGGATGCTCCTCGTTCTATTGTAGTGTAGTTCCCTTGAATGCTCCTCAATTCTTGATTGGGATGCATGATTGATTTCCTTCAGCTGCATTAATCGTATAGGAAATGCAAGATAGTGTGTTTGTGTTTAACTTTCTTTAGATGTGCCTCAATCGTTCGGAAGCTCCCTTTAGGTGTCTTAACCATGTAGGGAAAGGCATGATGATGTGTTTTACTCCCTTCATACACTTTGATCGTATAGGAAGCAATTTGATGATGATGTCAAAACAGTTTGTAGGCTTTATTGACTTGGACCTCAGTTGACTTTCCAAGGACTTTTTGATGATGTTATAGTGCCAAAATCATCTGATGATATAGGCTTCATTGACTTAAACATGGGTTGAATTTCTAGGGGCTTTTTGAAGATGGTGGCTTGGCTTAATTTTCTAGGGTCCTTTTGAAGATGATGACCTGGGTTGATTTTCCAAGGGCTTATGATGTTGACTTGGGTTGATTTTCCAAGGGCCTTTTAAGAATGGTGTGTATCGCCTGGCTATATATGAGATGATTAATGCGATTGCTTTCCACTTTAGACATGCTTCAATCGTAAGGAAGTGTAATGTGATTATTTGTTTGATGTGTTTTCCACTTTAGACGTTCTTCAGTCGTAGGAAAGTGGTAATGTAGATGAAAGTGTGTTGAAAGATGATTATCATCTGGCGATGTATGTAATGTGTTTAATTTCCATTTTAGTCACGCTTTGGTCGTAGGGAAAGCTTACTTTGTGATGATGAAACTGCTTGAGTTTGTTTGATTTATTGTTTTTGGCTTGTAGGTGCATTTGACTTGATAATGTGTTTATGTTATTTTTCTGGAGCTAGGCCTTTTGTGGAGTTGATGTGTTTGTAAGGGTTGCTTTTTCGTGGAGCTTTAGTGGGAATAGCCCCCTGTCATGGAGATAGATGCTAAGAGTTGGCTAGTTCAGCCAATGTTTTGTTTGTAGAGTTTTATGGGATTAGCCTTAATTCAGAGCATCGTTTATTTGTGTTTAATTCCTGATTTTAGTGTTAATTAGTGTCTTAATTTGAACACCAATTCAAAGGCCTCTTATAACAGAATGTTTTTTAGAATTAGTAGAAATTCAGTGTCTCGCTATGGATTCAATCCCTACTTCCCTAGCTACATAGTTGGTGTCGTAGGTTTACTTTTGATATGTAGGCGACTATCCCTTTCAACTATCACAAATGCCTAATTTAAATACAATAACTAAAAACAGGGTGAAGATGGAGGCTTTTTTTTATATTTGTAGGAAAGAACTGTTGAACCACCTTTATAATAAAAAATTGTAGTGCTGCTTTCGAGAACACTTTTGACTATGCAAAATAAAATATTGAAACACAATGGAAAGAAAAAGAACTTATGAGTGTCGACACCAAATGCCAAAAGTCAATGACATTTCAATGGGTTGGCATTGACGACTTCACGGTTAGAGCCTAACCAATAGGTTTGCACAATTTATGAATATGCCATGTGATTTACTTGTGATATAAATCACGGTGCATAGCTCGACACCCTCGAGAATTTGTTGCAAAATGATGCGTGAGGAAATAGAAATTGTAAGATTTCTTTTTACTACCAAATTCACCTGATTTTGTTTCGGGTGCACAACAATTTACATTGAACCATGTGCAGGATGTTTTGTATAGTCTTTAATATAATTACTACTATCTGTATGATTTGGCAGGTTACATGAAAATTTACAACTTAATTTAAGATTCGATTATTGACCTTGATAGTTTTAATTCTATTTCTATTATGCTTTATTTTCCTAAAATAAATCAAGCAGTTGGTTTTTAAACTCATGAATGTTATAACCCTCTAATGATGAAATTGTGGTTTGACCCATTTAATTCTTTCTTTTCTTAAAATCAACTCGTAAGAGTTGACCCTCCTTTAGATGCTAACTGATTTCTTTCCTAATAAAGAAATAAAAAATATAGTTAGCAAATTTTTTATTTAATAAAAACAAAATCAACATGCCTTCTACAAGGCTGGCCACACACTCAACTCACTATGTGGCCAGGGCTAGCCCTGGGGTGGGGCGAGCGAGGCCCACACCCATGGCCCCAAAAAAAAAGTTCAACAACGCTTAACAAACAAATTAAAAAAAAAAAAAAAAAAAACTGAAGTGAATATCGTCTTCACGCTTCACATTCCCCCTCTTTAGCAATAGATTTGTTGAAGAATAGTATCATTCCATAAAATTAATCCTCAATTTATATTACTTTTCAAAATTTATCTTGAATTTTCTAATGTCAACCAAAAGTATAATTTTACTCAATTTGAATCTCCGAAATTCAATGAGATCCAATTGGAGTATAATCCTACCTCCTCCAAAATTTCGTAATTCAACATTATATAATTGGGATTTTCTATACTTGGATTAATTTCAGCTTGTTTCATAAGTAATGATTTCAATTTCATACTCTTATTATCAAGCTTTTTTTTTGCCCAACTTAATTAAGATTATGATAATTGATAATTGATTGGTGAATGATAATAATTTTATTTTTGACCCACTTTCAATTTCTGGGTCCATATTTGATTGTAATTTAAATCATTGAATGATTGATCAAATTAGTCCAATTGTTATGCAGTACCAAATTAGTTCAATACTTCAAATCTTTGATTGTGGTATTATATTAGTTGATGAAAGGTATAATATTGATTTGTTGATGAAAGCCGGAAAAATAAATGACTGTATATATGGAATGATGATGCGTTGACAGTGTTGTGTGTGTTACAGATTACCAAACTTACAATAGTAGTATGTATGACTTCAATAATTCAATTGCACTAGATCATGTTTATTAATTCAATACTTTCAATATGTCTGTTAGTATGACTTAACACAATACTTCAATAATATGATATATGAGTTAATTCAATATTCCAAGAAAGGTTGTATGGCATGTTAGTATGTATTATGTATAATCAGTGATTGAGTGCGTAATTAGTGCATCATCTTAATTAGTTCAATTGTATATTTTGTATGTATTACACTACTAGTTTGCTGTTGCCTACGGTATTAGTGTGTTGGAAATTTTGCATATTGCTTGATTTAGGTTCTTTTAGTTTTCTTTGATTGATTGTATAATTGATTTTGTAGTGTATCATATTAACATATGCTTTGTAGTTAGTCAGTTTGTTTGTTGTACTTGTATATTTTAGCCTAATTTAATTGATAGTATTTACATGTTTTAAGTTGCCTAAACTGAGTGTATTGTTCTTGTCTTGTTTGTTGGCAGTTGCGAGATATAAAACCTTGGGCAACCTCAGCTACTTACGTGATGCAATTGAATCCTCCAATTTTACAGGTGTAATTTTTCTTATAACTATCTATTAAGTTAAAGTTGAATCGACATAACATGTTACCCAAACATAAATCTAGTAGTGAAAAGAGAAAGAAAAGAAAAGAAAGTGAGGAGTCACATTATCACAAAGGGGGGCTCTTCATAAATTTTTAATTAAAAGAGTAGAGGAGTCTTCAGAGGGATTACATCTCAACAATCAGAGCCAAACTAACACTAATGATGATTTAAATAATGATGATAATAATTTTGAAGACATCCAAAATGCTCCTAATAATCATGGCAATTTAGATGGTACTAATACGGATGACCATGATAATGACGCTAATGGTTAATGATGTACAAAATGAGTCTAATAAACAAGTTGATCCAAATTTTATTCCTCCTATTGACATATATGATCCTAGAAATTGGGGTGTTCTTGATGCCAAGTCTAGAGATATCCTAGTTGAAAAAAGGCTGCCTAAAAGAGAGTTGAACCTAAAATTTCCTTTGGATAATAATTTAAGGCATTTTTCAAATATTCATTTTTCTAGAAAGTTAAGTAATGAAGAGAGTCGTGATAGAAAATGGCTGATCTACTCTAAACATGTGGATAAAGTATATTGATTCTATTGTAAATTGCTCATGAAACAGAATCAAACAAGTGCTTTAGCAACAAATGGCTTAAATGATTGAAAACATTTGAGTGAGAGACTTAAAGAGCATGAAAAGAGCATTGATCATTTGAATAACATGATTACTTGGAATGAGTTGTGAGTGAGGTTGAAAACCAATGAAACTCTTGATAAAGAACTGCCAGAGGGAATTACAATGGAGAAAAATCATTGGAGACAAGTTTTAGTAAGAATAATTTTTGTTGTCAAATGTCTTACTAAATATAATTTGGCTTTTCGAGGAACAAATGAGAAATTTTATGAGGAGAACAATGGGAATTTCTTAGGATTGATTGAAATGATTACAGAATTTGATTTACCTATGCAAGACCATGTCGGGCGCATTCGAGATGATGAGATTCATTATCATTATCTTGGTCATAAAATTCAAAATGAGCTTATCTCTATGTTGGCTCATAATGCTATAACTTTTATCATAGGTATCACTCAAAAGGCAAAATATTTTTCAGTTATTCTTGATTGTACACCCGATGTAAGCCATCAAGAACAAATGACTCTTATAGTACGAAAGTGTTAATATGTTCAGTGGCAAAATGAAAATTGAGGAGTATTTTTTAGAGTTTTTGAAAGTAGATGACACTTCTGGACTTGGACTTTTAACTGAATTGGTGAATGCATTAAGCTCTCTTAAACTTAATGTGGATGATATGAGAGGTCAAGTATATGATAATGGTTCTAATACGAAAGGAAAATACCAAGGTGTTCAAAGGAGATTACTTGAAATAAATCCTAGAGCTTTATATATGTCATGTGCTTGTCATGGTCTTAATCTTAATCTTTCTGATATGGCACATTCTTGTGTTAAAGCTGTTTCTTTTTTTTGGAATTGTGCAACGCATTTATACATTGTTTGCTGGTTCTACCAAAAAGTGGGATATTTTAAAAGGTAATGTTCCTGGAACAGTGAAGTCTTTGTCTAATACTCGATGGGAAAGTCGCATTACAAATGTCAAACCAATTAGATATCATGCTCCTAAAATTGTGTCAGCATTGTTAAAATTGTTTAATTAAGTGGTATTGATGCAAACGCAAAAAGTGAAGTTGAAAGTTTGGCTAGTGCCCTTCAAAGTTATGAGTCCATACTTGGGATGGTGATTTGGCATGATATTTTACATGCTATTGATATGGTGAGTAAGAAATTGCAATCCAAATCAATGTGCATTGTGACTACCATTGAGGAATTGAAAGGTATAATGTCATATTTTGAAAACTATAGAGATGAAGGACTTGAAGCTAGTATAAATATTGCCACGAGCCTTGCCTTAGCGATGAACATAGAGCCAATTCTTCCAACTAAGCGTCATGTTTCTAGAAAAAAGACATTTTGATGAGAACGATCATGATGAGGTGGCACAAACACCTGAGGAATCATTTAGAGTTAATTATTTTTTGGTGGTTATGGTTATGGCGATTGCTTCTTTGAAAGATATATTTGAGCAATTGGAGGTTTTTGAAAATCTTTTTGGATTTTTAATGGATTCAAATAGGCTGAAGGCATGTGATGCGGCTAATAAATTAAGAGAATGTTGCAATGGATTCAAGAATACTTTTTATCACAATGACTTGTCTGTNTCTCACAATAACTTGTCTGATGTTGATGCAGATGCCTTTTTCTCTGAATTGAAAGTATTGCAAAAGACTTTACCAAATAAGTTAATGTCTGCACTTCAAATTCTAGAGTTTGTCAAAGATGCTGATTGTTATCCAAATGTTTCAATTGCCTACCGTATTCTGTTAACAATGCCTGTGACTGTATGATGTGATTAATGATAGAAAATCGCCAACCACACAAGGATAGAAACTAGTTCGGTTTTCTCTAAAGCAAAGCGCCAAGAAAAATGATCTAGATCGAATAATTTTGTGAATTGATTAAAGATATGCACCCTCAATTCTTAAAATTATCCTCACAAGAGTCTAAAGCCTAAGCACCAACTCTCAATATGCTCGAAATTTCCTCACACTTGAAAATTCTCACACTCGGTTTTGTGTTTGTTTTGTAGAAAACAAATAAAACTCTAAACAATAATGTTTATTGATTTCTCTAATCTGAATTTTACAAACTAATGTTGATATTATTTATAGGCATAATCATCAACAAAATCCTAACAAAATTAAGCTAAAACACATGCACAAACAAAGGGAAAAATCGTCCCACACACACACATGACTCACAAGATAAGATTGCCACATCAGCATTGTATGTCATTCTTATCTTGCTAACAAACTCTAACAAACTATATCTAAACAAAAAATATCCTAACAAACATTCTAAGACCTTGCTAAACAAGATTATCCAGCAAAATCCACCCAAGATTCTCAGAAAAACACGTTGCCCAACAACCATGAAGATCGACGCAAAAACACGCCACTACCCTTTGCTCGTTTTTGCGCATTTTTTTCAAGAAAATGTGTAAAACTTCAAGAAACTCTTCAAGATTCGATCTTTTAATCAAGAAACCTTCAAAAACGTATTTTCCTCGACCGTAAAATAGAATATGATGCATAATGCTCCACTAGACTCAAAACAATAAAAGCCTGAAATGAGAAAAACCCTATCAACTAAAGAGGGAGAAAACTCATAGGCAAAAACCATCTTATTCCCCTAATTCCGCCATTCTTTCCTTTGCTTCAAATGATCAAATAAATTCGTGTGTCACCATACACACCCATGATGATGTCTTTAAAGATCCTAAAAGCCTTGAATCTCCATAAGCTATTATTTCCCCCATACTTGCATCATTTTTAGAAGCCATTATCAAACCTTCAAAGTTATCACTTTGTTTCGTATCACTGTAGCATCTGTAGAGTGAAGTTTTTCAAAGTTGAAGCTATTGAAAAATTACTTGAGGTCTACAATGTCACAAGAAAGATTCAATGGTCTAGCAATGTTATGTATTGAGAAAAATATGCTAGAAAATGTTGATGTTAACACTATTATTAATGATTTTGCATCAAAAATGCACGGAGGCAATGTTTTAAGTAAACACATGTATGCTAAAATACATATTTTAATAAAAAAAAAAAACTTTGTTTAATTTATAGGATTTTTTTTTTTTGGTAATTTTTAAATTTTTTATACTCGTATATTAAATTCTATCATGCATTAGGGGCCCATTGTTTGAAGTTCGCCCTGGGCCTAAGAATACTCAGGAACGACCCTGTGTGGCCATGCTTAACATCATCACTATCATTCACGCATAACCAAATTCAGATCCTTGACGCACATCTCCTGCAACATTCACCTCGAACTAGTGTGAGAGAGAAAAAATATCATGTTTTTATCTTTTTCAAAAGCATATATTACAAAAATTACAAAAAATATAAACTTAAAAATAAAATAAATACATTAAAATTAATATTTTTGAATTCTTTACTAATTGAGATCTATATTGATATAGTTTTGTAACATTATTTTCTTAAAGTTATTGAAAATATTGAGTAACTCACCCAAACATTAAATATCTCTATTCAAAATTTTAAGTAACCCCATACAACACAGTTAGTAACTCTTACATTGATTAAACATTAGGTAACTCGTATATTAGATAATAAGTAACCCCAATTGTCTAGAGGCTATAATTAACCATCCTTATTCGGATGAGTCACTCAATTACAACAAGCAACTCTTAATATTCAAATGAGTAACCCATGTACTTTAAATAAGTAATCCTTATCATTATTCAAATGAGTAACCCCTATTTATTATAATTAACCCTCATTATTAGATTAGTAAACTATAATTTAATTTGAAAGGTAACTCTTGTATTTATAATCATATATATTCATCATAGGTAACCCTCATTATCCAAATAAGTAACCCATATATTACTATAAATTTATAAGTAACCTTCATAATTCAAATAAGTAACCCATTTATGTATTATAAGTAACCTCCATAATTTAAATAAATAACCTATATATGTATTATAAGTAACCCTCATAATTCAATTAAGTAACACATATATTTATCATAAGTAATCCTCATTGTTCAAATAAGCAACCCTCATAAGCCTCACTATACAAATATGTAACCCATATATATATATACTCCATAATAAGTAACCCTTATTATTCATGCGAGTAACCCTATCCAAACATCCATAATTTCGTTTATCATATCTGAGTAACCTCATTCGTCGATTAAAATAACCTCTTTCATACATCACTCTCTATACTAATAATAAGTAACCCCTCTATTATTCAAATAAATAACCTCTTCTATATTTAATAAGAAATCAATATTATTTAGAAAATTAACCCTAATTATTAAATATATAACCGCTGCAAAAACTAAGTAGTACCCAATGACTTAAAAGTAACTCTTAAAAATTTAAAATGCAACTCCACCAAAACAAGCAATCTGTAACCCCAAGGTAAAATGCTTATCTAACTTTATCACGTTAATCAACCTTATCTAACTCTTCTTTCTTATGTATCATGTCAAAAACCATTTTCAACTCTTTTCTTAGCTTTATTCACCTTTTCAATCCCCTTAACCAAAAAATTAATCACTGAAATTCAAATCAAAATTAGATTTTGCAACTCCACAAAATTCAATCAAATAAGATTTCTCTTTACATCACTTACCATACTTTCCAAAACCAACAAATTTCTGTTTCATATTTTCTGCTCTCTCTCTTTCGCACTTCCTTTTGTCGGAGGAAATAACCGACAACCGAAAGTTACAATTGAAGATTTTGGGTCCTAGCCATTGATACGAGTGATAGCTTGGTCACCGAAGTTGAGATGCCATTATTGTACGTTGTTGCAAAGCTTCTGTAGAAAGTGAAGAGAGTAATTGAGAATGGGGCATCGGTAATTATGTTTTGGGATGGCCGCACACTCAATTGAGAATGTGGCAAGCCACATATAAGTTTTTGTTAAATAAAATTAGGTAAAAAATAAATAACTTAACTAATAACAGGATCTATTGAGAATGTGGCAAGCCACATATAAGTTTTTGTTAAATAAAATTAGGTAAAAAATATTGAGAATGTGGCAAGCTACGCTATCCAAAAATTACTATAAATTACTTTGGTTAGTCCAAAATGATACCATAGGGTCCCATGTCACCTTCACATACTAATTTGTGACAATTTCAAGATTACGATCCTTTCATTAAAATAAGAAAAAATACAACTACTATTGCGTACGTATCAACTAAATTAGGAATTTGGACAGAGGCAATTCAGTTGCACCTTAACTACATGCCAACACGTAATCTTCACTCCTGAAATCAATTGCTAAGTGTCAGAATTTTAAAACTATTAAAAGCGTCAATCTATCAACATAAAGACGTTTTACTGTGTCCCGACTACAAAAACTACGACACTTCAATTCCCCAACTTCCTGTATTGCACCACAATTTCTGCGCTTTTTAAATCTTCAATCTACCTTCTCTCTCCTAGGTATACATTTCTTTTTTCCTATTCATTTTAATTTATTGTTTGATTCCATTCTTTATTCCCAATTTTGCTGTAATTTCTGTTGTTTATTATTTTTGTTTGGTATGATTGATTTTATTAATGAATGTTTTTGCAATCAATCGTTGTTTTCGACATTATTTTTTGGTATGCTGACCAACTGTTCCATGAAATATTTGTGTATATGCAAAATGCCAACATTAGGGTTGTTTTTTTGTTGATTGTAAGGAAATTCTAAATTGATTAATTGTGTTTTGTTTTTTTTTTTTTTCAAAAGTTTGTTTGTTAAATTGATGCATTTTACGTAGTAGTGAAGTTCTTGCTCTATGATTTATGAAGTTAATTGTTATGTTTAAGCCAATATTACATTGAAGAACGCGGAATGTACAGAAAAAATTGCAAAAAACTGCTCTAAATTGTCCCTATTTTGTATTTATATATTGATTGATTGCTTTCTTGGCAATTGTTGAATGAGGTTGGCTTTTGTTGATCTCAATATGAGAACTTTGTGAAGATTAAAAATCCATTTATTCACTATTAAACTTGATGTATAATGATCATAAGTTACAAAACAATAATTACTCAAAACATGGAGCTATCATGAGAAGTTTTGTATTTTTTTCGTTTATATTTAATTGATTTGCTTTCGCATGTGATTGGCTTTTCTTTTGGAATTTTGATATCGTGCTTTCTGGTGTGTATGGATGTGAGAGTTTCAAGGGAAGGAGGAATTGAGTGTTGAGAAACCATTTTACATTTTATATTGTTTGTGGGGAAGAGAGGAGAAGGAACTTATGGATTTCTTGTTATGTATTTGGTGTATAGTGATCTACAAAAGTAGTGAGGTAGTGGTATCTATCCAAATCTAGGGTATTACGTATTTAGGCTTCAAATAATCAACGGTGTATCTTTCATGGTGTACATAGGTAACAGTGGAATTTGAAATATTTGGATTCATCTTGTCGTTTTGGAGCTATAAGTGTATTAGAAATTCTTTTCATGAACCCCACTAGCTTTATTGTGTTTGAGTAATACCTTGGGCAACTACAATTTGTAATTGTATATACAACAACAAAGTCTTATTTCCAAATTGATATTACGTTGGTTAGACGTGAACTATTACGAGGAATTGCAAAAGTCATTTGCGAATATATTCTTCTCTTTTTTCCAAAAACAAAAAGTAGTCTCATAGTCTTCTCTGTTGTGCAGTCCAAACCCATTCTCCCTCTCTTATTCTCAATGATATCAAAATTCTAACAACTATATCATTCCTTATTTATCTTTCTTTTATAGCAATGGATCAGACAACAGTTCATCACTATCTACCATCCACTCCATCCAGCATCCATTACACCCTTAACCCACAATTCACATCTTCTCCATCTGTCATACAAGGGTGGATCGAGTGCTTAATAAATTTGAATAAATGATGCGTAACCTTTTACCATATTAAAATGCAAATCACTTCACTAGCCGTCAAATATTGTTTACATGACTTTTAGTAGTTTAGTTTTGGATTTAACTTGGATGAAAGTGTTCAAAAGACATGGGAGTTGGGCTTACAATCTTATTTGGCTTTGGATAGGAATGTATTGACTATGAGAAGAAGGATTTCCGTGGATGAAAAATTAAAAATACGGGATGAGTACAGTGTCATGTAGCCGACTCCATTTTTTTAGGACTAAGTCTTTGATTATATGATGATGATGAAAATCATTTAAGGTAACACATGTTACCACGGTACCACCTTGTTACCATGCTTTTCTTGTTCAACTCTTGTTATGAATCAGAGTTATTACCACTACAACATGAATTACTTTTTATGAGTCCTGGTTTCTTCTTGTTTAAATTAATAGTTCTGTTCTTGACATTCAACCCTGCCACTTGTCTGTTTTTCATAAAGTGAATATATAATGTGCTTCAGTTTCCGTTGCATATGGTGATATTAGCTAACTTCTGAGTATCATTATTTGGTTTGTCAATCAGTTTGCTTGCAAAGGAAGGGGATCGTCAGGAAAGCATCAGCCTACCTAACTTGGGTGATAGCTAAATGAAGTAATTATGGTAAGCTTCAGCTTCTATATAGAGTTAGCTGTAGATTTTCAATTGAACTTATTACTCATGGACAATTGTTTCTGAAATTTTAGCATCGTAGCAATTTTGAAAGCCTTTTCGTATGGTTAGAATCAAATAAATCGAGGAATTCATGTGGTTCTCTCTCAACAGGAATGTTATGTCTCTTGTATGCTGTTTTGTTTCCCCAATTTTCTATCTGAATATCATACGTCGCCTTATTTACAGTGCATTCTGCAACCCTCCCTGATATTGTTGGAAACTTGGAATTGGACGTTGTCCTCAGCTGAATAGTGATATAAACTTGGATTGTAATAGTATGTCAAATCCTTTTGTGTCTTTGGCTACTTCTATTATCGTGTTTATCTGGTACTTGCTTAACTCCAATCATCAATCATAACCATTATCTTTGTTCGCTTAATTATCACCACTAAAGTATGTCCATTTAGATGATAAATCTTTTATAACTCAAGTCGTGTTTTGAATCTCTTTTCTGAAGA
This sequence comes from Suaeda aralocaspica, assembly GCA_016808085.1. Lineage (NCBI taxonomy): Eukaryota > Viridiplantae > Streptophyta > Magnoliopsida > Caryophyllales > Amaranthaceae > Suaeda > Suaeda aralocaspica. Next base: position 426,914 of record PYUH01003997.1, read on the forward strand.
TCATGTATACAGTCTTCATGACAATGTTCTATGAACGTTTCTAGAATGCCCCTTATTTCCAAAAAATATTTGACAACTTTGAGTAGGCCTCCATGCCTTGAGTATGGAACTATGGATATGAGAAAGGTCAATCCTACTAGCAGTAATGGGTGTATTGATGTTATTCTACAACGCTATGAGAGTAGAGTACTTTTGGTGATTTATCTACCGCATAACTCACCTTTTAGACCCTACAAATAAAATAAAATAAAATAAATCACCTTCTAATAAACCACCTTCAAAACAATAATATCTTGCATATTTGTTCTTACATTTGAAAATCTTTTGAATCAAGATTAGTTTTTTTATCTATATAATTATCATCGTTTTGTTGGAATGACTGTTGAAGAAGGATTCTGTGCTAACTATATGGGATGAGAAGTTTTCATGAAGCTGACCTCATCATTTTGGGATTAAGGCTTGATTATGATGATAGATTGATGATGATGATTTATTGGTTGGTTGGAATGGGATGAAATAGTCTTTGTGAAACTGCAACTGCTTAGCAGAGATACTTTGTGGCCCATACTTATTTGACTTGTCAAGGGTAAATGGATAGGAAATAAATTATAGGGGAAAGGGTGATATTTAGAATTATCATTAATAGTTGTTTGGTATGACAAATGGATTGCAAACAGATAAGAATAATAAGGATTTTATACTGTAAAGTTGGCAGGGTAGCAAATGGATGGTATTGGCTATCCTTAGGAATTGAAGTGTTGTATCTACTTTTTTATCAAACAATAGTGAAGTACTATTGGATTTGGAGAGTCTTGCGTTGGTGACTTATATTCATTATCAATTTGGAGTTCCATGTAACCTTTTGCCTCTTAAGTTCTGTGTTTCATTTCAGTTTAGTGACTTCAATAAATCTTAGTAAGCATTTTATTTCATTTCAGTACATTTTATTTAGTTCAAATGTTCAATTTAGCTCACTTTAGCTTAGTTTAAAGAGAAGGTGTTAAAAAGGATATGAAACTTTTAGATTTACAAGAGAATGAGGTTCTCGATCGCATGGAGGAGGAAAATTTATGTGACGCACACTGAAATGATTAATTTTGGTTCAAGTAGCCGACCCCATTTTTGGGATTAAGGCTCTAATTGATTGATTGATTGATTGATGTAGCTCAGTTTAAAGAGAGCTTTAATCATCGTTTTTTGCTGAGATTTTAAATACTTGAAGCTCTTGGTGTAGTTGGCTCAATAGTTTACTGTGTGTTGTTACACAAATTAAATGCTGTATTCTCACTGGATATTTCAGATTCTCTTATAATAACACTCAGATTGAATATTGTGAATGATTTTTTAATGAAGCTAGAATACTAATGTAGTACTATGTAAGTTAATTTATTTGTCATTCTGTTGCATTTTGTAGAAAATGTCTTAGCTGTAGGAGAATACTTTGCTAACAATGTGCTTGTTGGCGAGAGGGATCATATTTTCTAACTTTACACGAATGGCAAATCTTCTGAAGTGCTGATCACTAATTCACCATATAAACCTTTGAGTTGTCTGTATAATGCATATCCATTGCAACTAGTTATGGCTACAGTCTTATTCTATAAAAGCTCATACGCATAGCAATGTCGTGGTGATTTCCTCGCTTCCTTGATATCTGACCCTTGATCATTTATTAAAGCCGAAATTGTTCAATACTACCTATTAAATGTCAGTTTTCAAAAACAACTACCTATTAAAAAAATTGTGGCACAACTAACTATTAAAATCTTTCTGATTTGATAGCACTACCTCTTATCAGAACCTTGTACCTTTGTACTTTTTCCAGCTGCTGGGTCCTGTTGGTTACTATTCCTTTCCTTTTCCGCCGAATTTGTATGGATTTCCCCTTATTTTTGCTCTGTTCTCATTCTTAATACTCATATTACTATGTATATATTGCCATTTCCCAAACCAATTCAACCTAATTTCTTCCCAAATTCTTCTCAAGTTCACAAATTTAAATAATTTGCTTCGGGTAACTGGTAATATTTTGTTCCATTGTTTCTCAATTTTAGGGCTTTCAATGTTGGGTTTTCAATTTAGACTTATTAGGACATCTTTCATCTTATGTACTAGGGTATAAAAACATGCATTGATGGTGATTTAGTTTGGGATTGATGGAAATCATTGGAAATTAGGTCAAAAACGTCTCTATCTCTTGCCATTCAAATAGTTGAATTTTTGGTGAAAATTTCCGAGATTCCTACTACACTTAGGATATGTTTTTGGCTTTACATTCAACCACGATTTCCACAACCCATGT